>CACRXK020011868.1:0-15791 GCA_902702795.2 Paramuricea clavata
GCAATGGTAAGAATATTTTCACTCGGTGAAAGATGGAAAGTTCCATTCAACTCGGCTGTCGCCTCGTTGAATGGAACATTCCATCTTTCACCTCATGAAAATATTCTTACCATTGCACTCATAAACATTCATTATTTGTATATTATTATTATCATTGCCATTACCATTGTCTCTATTATTACACAACTATATATTAAACAAATTTCCATTATTATTATTAATATAACAAGATTCTACAATCGTTATGTTTTATCGAAACTCTCCTGGCATCTTAATATTACATCAATTTCAAAAACCTGGATTTCGGAAAACCTGGATTCTTTATTTACGCAATATGTTCGCAAATGGCTTGAGGTACCTATTTCTGGAACGCTGAGTAACATCTACATAACCAGCGACAAATTTGGTCTTAACATCACCCCCCCCCCCCCCATCAACTAAGTTTTTACAATGCCAGGTAACAATTCGGAATGCTTTAAAATCATCTCCTAATGAATCAATAATCCATCTCTGGAAGTCAACAACTAATCATGCTAATATTCAATACGACCAATACAGTTCGACGAAGGAAGTGATTAAGTCATTTCGTGATGTTCAAGAGGATAAATTAACAAACCAACTAACATACCAAGGCTCATTCTTTACCAGTGTATCAAGATTTTCCTCAACCCAAGTAAATACGATCTGGCAAGCCTGTTAGTCCAAATTGCCTAAAAACATTTTCAACTTTACCATTCGTTATATAAACAATTCGCTGCCAATCCGTAAGAACCTTCAAAGCCATGGGGCTATCCTCGTCTTCTGAATGCTCGTTCTGCATTAATCCTGAATCTCTATTATACGTCATCGCTGGTTGCAGTTCCTACCTCGATCGATTATTACTTGGAGACATGACTCAATTCTAAATTTCATTGCTGATAACCTTCCATCAGAACATATCCGGACCATTTATGCTGATACATTGTCGTCATTCTCTAATCTTTCTACAATCACTGGTGATGATTATCGGCCTGATTTACTAATTTTGACGAAAGACAATTGTCTGTATATTCTTGAATTAACCGTTGGATATGAGACTAACCTCAGAAATAACATTAACAGGAAATACTCCAAGTATAAAGATATGATTATGGAACAAAAGAAAAAGGGTGTGTTTGACAAGGAATCTTCTGGTTTTATAGACATGTTAGAACATTTCAATTTAGATAAAGCTCATGTAAGATACGTTATTAAAAAGATTATTAATATTGCAATAAGGTCAACCTACTACATTTTTTGTTGTCGAAATAAGAACTGGGTGAATCCGGACTTGATGAAACTTTAAAATTTTTATTGTATAAGTATGTATTTAGAGTAATAGAGTAAATTTAATCGTGTGTTATAAAATCATTTAATAGTAATATATCAAGTTGCCAATTGTAAATTACCTGATATAGTGAGATTTGCAGTTGTAAGTTTAGAAAATTAAATAAAGTTTCCATCAATACTTATATAATGTTCTGATTGAGCTTTTTTAATTTAGATACGACCCACGCATCCGAACCGTCAAAGAAATTATTACGATCAACAGTAAACGCATCAAGTAAAACAAAATCAAAATATGTGTTGGCTCCTGTTTGCATCACTTGTAAGAAAAAGTCTCTTGTGACTGGAACAGTAAGTAAACGTATTTATACTGATAAGCATGTTAAGCATAATGAACATGGTAACGATGATTTTTACCTATTTGATAGAACTCTCGAAAACAAAAGGAAGAACTGTTGGTGAGTGCAGAAACCATTGACGGGGGAAGATTGAGAGAAGCAGCTACGAGAAAAGGGGACGAAAGTATCCTTTTACAAATTGCTGACAAGGACTGCGCGGCATTAGAAGTAAACTACCACAGACGGTGTTGTCAACGATACACAAAATTTATAAGACGCACCGATGTAACAGAAGGCTAAGTGCAAATACGAGGAATCCTTTAAAAAGAAAAGAAAAATTAATTGACAACGAGGAGATTTACTACATGAAGAAAATTGAAGCGGAATTCGTCAGAACTGTTGCGACAATCGAGAACTGCGATGCATCGGGCTATAGGAGATTTCGCTTGAAGGAGAGGTTGATAAAAAGATTTTCCCAGCTGGTTTTCCAGACACCGTAATGAACGCAACAGAAGTGAGATATCATCTATGCTCAAAGTATCTGTCAAGGTGTCGTGGCGGAATATTACTTAAATGAAGAAAGTGAAACGTCGCAAAGTGAGATGGAGAGTGAAGATGAAGTCTTGGATGACCCGTTGTTAAAGAACCACGAAAAGGTGACTACACTGAAAGAGGTTTATGACATGGCCGTAAAAACCACGGGGCAGCGGGGACTTGAGCCCCCCTAACTTTTCAGTAGTAGCAGAGGGCAGAGCTCCCTATAAATTATAATTTCTAAGTGAATCTGGAAGTGAATGCACAGTTGCATATGCACGTTTTGAGTTTGCTTTATGATCTTAATATTTTATTGTAAAACACGAGATGAATAATAATGACAATTGATTAATTTTAAGCGGTTACATTATCCATGACAAACTGCGAAGAATCATATTATCCATACTTTCCTGCAACTTCCCCAATATATAGTTAATTAAATACACCTTCGCCCATTTAGTACTACTAAATTGTAAGCAAATTGTAAATTTCGACATACTAAAACGCTGTTTTCTGGCCATTTGAATTCTGTCAAAACTTCCCCAAAGTCCAGGAAATGGCATTTCAGAGACTCTAAATTTAAAAATTTTCTCAGGCCTTCGGCCCTCCTTCTCAGCCTCCCCCCCCAATCAAAAAGAGCTTCCTACGGCACTGCATGCTTCTGTAATATGTTTGTGCGTAAAATATGCGTATTTTTGTTTGTAAATAGCGTCTTCATTTTCCGGATAGCAAACACCTTCGTGGCTAATTCGTAGGCCATGAAATATTCGGAAATTTTTTTCGTCAATCGGAAATTTTTGGCCTACACCCACCCCCCCCCCAAACTACACATGCTAGCTACGGCCCTGATTCTTATTATAGTATTATACTATATTATTATGTATTGTAAAACATTTTTTCTATTTAGCTTCTCAGCACGTGCGGGGAATCTTTCTAAGGTGGGGTAGCCAATTGATATACCTAGATTGATATGATATGCCTCCAGGAATGTTTATAGGGAGCAACCTTAAATGCTACTCTTGGCCCCAGAGGCCTTTCATAAAAGGTTAACTAAGTTAATTAATTTATTTCTACTCTCATTTTTTTAACATCAATTTACGGAATGATAAAACAAACGCTTGTGATGGCTAACACGATAACCCTCCGTTCGACCGCGTGAAAGTAGCTTAAATTGGGTCTGGAACTAGTACCGTTCATCATATATTACACGAAGTACCCAGGGCAAAAATGGCGGCCATCTTGTTTCGAAGCCGTGAAAGATACCGAACTTTGGTGGCAATATACTCAAAAACTGCAGGTTTGTGCGAGTGACAACATTGAAATTCATACTTAGCGTGTCAAAATCTATAGATTTATATAAATTAAAATTAGATGGAGACCGATGGCAGCGGAAATATTTTTCTAGGCGACTTTTGAGGCCAAAGAATACGGCCTAAACTGATGTTTCAAACTCTTCGAAAATATAATATATAAAAATGTTTGAGCACGGAACTGAACATAATACATGCATGCATAGACTGTAATAAGAGCCTGCGGAGTGCGGTGCGGTGCATACAGTGCTCAATTATGCGACGACTTAAAACTATAAACAGAACAAAACGACAGTGGCGTAAGTTTGGACCATGCAGGCCGCTCCTGGTACTACCGGGATTGGGTGCCCCCAAGGCGGGGGATCATAGATATTTTGAAGATGGAGCTCTGACAACAACATGAACATTTTTCTAGTCGTTTAGAAGCCAATTTTAATTGATTTTTTAAACTGGAAATATAAATATATGGCAAAATATAAAGGAAACAACTATAAAATAGCACTATGCGGAAATTGTTTTTGACAGTAAAGAGTGAAGTGTGTGCCACTGTAATTATGCACATACATCCTCAATTAAATGTCTATTACACTACATCTTAAATTTTTCGCACCTGGTCTTTTTTTCAGCAAACTCATCGATCATTTTGTCAACGGAAAGCTTCCTTGCTTTGTCTACCTCTATTGAGATCATGGCAAGCGCCATGATCTCGCCAGGCAAATGAAATGGCAAACGCCATTTTTATTATAAAAAAATAATTATAATAACAACTAAAAAACTGAAAAATTAAACATGTGCGTCTCATTGAATACTTGCGTGTTAATGTTTATGCATTTACACCTAAAAAAATATATACGTACTAAATAAATCTCAATTCATTGTTCTATGCAAGTGAGCTATAAAGCAATATTTTGTCAAATAATACTTTTATAAACTAAGCTGGTAATTCTTTATACTATAGTATACTGTATTATAAAAGATACAAAAGGTGACTATTTTGCCGGCAGCTGGCACGTTTTTAGCTTAGATTTCATATTGAAAAAATATTTTAAAATATAACATTTATTAAAATTGATTTTTTTCTGTGTTGGTGTATTAAAAAATGTACTCATGTGAATATGATGCTTGTGATGTTTAATACTCTGAGTGTGCCCACACCGGGCAAGCATGAAAAATATGCCTGACCATGGTTACTGGGAATCGAACCTACGACCGTTGGAATACTAGCCCAATGGCAATGCTCTGCCAACTGAGCTCCGCGGTCAGGTCGGTTCGAGTATGTGATATTTCGGAACAGAATCTAGAATTATTAAAATTCTTACCATGAATTAATCGGTGTAAGTCCCTCGAGCCGTTTCTGATACTCTGCCATTTGCCTTTCTTCTTCTGCTTTGTTTTTTAAATATTCATTTAACCAGATCTCATCTGCGAGAGGTTCGTCCATGTAAACATTGGTAAAGTTACTAATATTGTTTGTGTCCGCCTCAGATCCGCCATGTTGGAAATCGTTTTCCACTTCTAGTTCTCCTTGTTCCTCATAATCCTCATAAATATTTCCAATAACTTCAGTTTCAGACTCTGAATTTGAGCTAGAACCTGATTTTGACATTTTTAAGTTTACTTTTCTCTTTTGAACAGCACGTATTTCTAGTATTTACATAAGACACAAAACATGTTTTAGGAATTTAGCCTGCGTAGAATGTTTTGACTTCGACACCTTTTCTTAAATGACGTCACAAGGTGGCTCGTTCCAGGCCCCTAGGTTTGTCAGACTTTTTCTGCAAATGGCTATGTTTAAAGGCGTATATCTTCCAAACGAAAAGGGTAATTGAAAAAGTGTAAAATCATATAAAAGCTAATTTTTTATGCTCTATTGAAATATCAAATATAACTCTAAGCGATTGTTCAAATGGGCCGGGCTAGCCGGGATGAATCGTGTCAGAATTTTTTCCTGACCATAAAAGATAGTTTAAAATAACTTTATATTCTTATTGGAATACCGTTATTAAAATCCGATGCATACATGATAGCTCTACATTATGATAGATATACAATTATATTAACTGATTGCAAGTTATTTTTCCAAAATACCTAGAGCAATTATAGAAAACCGACTTACTCTTCACATTTCGTTTTGTGTTTGTAGTGGAGGGCGTGTCTTTGAAGTATTCAACTCTACCAAACGAAGGTTTTGTACAGATAGTGACCAAATATAGTGGGGTCAAGACTGTTTGTTGGCAAAGTTTAACGAATGAGGCCGCGAATATTGTTTGTCGTCAATTGGGTTACACGAGAATGGCGTCTAATGTTAGTAAAGTCCCTCCATCAAATCAAGATGCAATATTTTCTGGAAGTATAGAGTGTAGCAGTGGAGAAAAAAACTTATCTCAATGTTCCTTTACCATTTTTGATGAAAGTTGTTTTGAGATTTCTTACATAAAATGTAAGTTTTACACAAATGAATACACGAACGGAAGAAAGCAGAGAAGACAAAGAACGTAACATTTATATCTTATATTTTTGGTTTTATTTGTGATAGATCTCTGCAATTAGAAGACAAACAAAGATTTCCAGATTCGTCATTCACTGCCTCAGCTTCTTCAAAAGGTCGCAGTCCCTCTGATGCAACAATATCTAGCGGCAGTTCTTGGTGTGCTCCTGTCGCGGATACGATGGCAAATATTATCTTCAAGTGGACTTAGGAAGACTTTATGTGATATATAATTTCGTAACATTTGGTGACACTACTAGCCCAAAATGGGTGACCACATACAATTTGAACTACACTGTTGATGGGATAAACTGGAAATCAGTTTGGAACCATGCGGTAATTGCTATTTACATTATTTTTAAGCTATAAGTACTATTTAAAACAAGAGTAGGAGTGTTTTATCAGATATAAAATGCGAGGCGCAGCAGGGTGTTTTATATCTGATAAAACGCAACAACGAGTGTTTTGAATAGATTAAAATTCGACTACAAAAGAATACTAATTATAGGATGAACAATTATATAATCATACTAATTAGGATGAACAATTATATTGAGAATACTAATGAAGATGAGTTTATCAGATATAAAGTCACTCCACGTGATATATTATGGCTGATATGATTTGCCACAAGGTTTATGAATTATTAATGAGTATTTTAACACATTTTATAATATATTTTGTGATGGGACGAAAACGGTATAACTTAAAAATAGTAATATTTCTTTATTGCAATATTGTCTTTAGATAGAGGGAAACAAAGTTGCTTACAATGATGCAGCCATACAAGATTTCCCTGAAGGCATAACAGCAAGAGCTTTACGTTTTATTCCATTGAGATATGAAGGTGAACCGTGCATGAGAATCGAGACCTGTGGTGCTAGTAAGTTATTATATTTAACTATATATATATTGATAATTCTATATAGTTTCCATAAAAGGAATAAGTGAACTATTCATATTTCGTTGCATGGAATTGTTAAGCTTCCATGTATATCACCAGCTGGTGTTATCTTTATATAATAGTAATGTGATTATCAGGTACCAATATTACCCTAGCTTATTATCGATAAAATTTCTTCCCCAGCACGACGTGTACATCCAGCTAGCTTATACAGATGCAAGTATAATATATCTTACACTTTCATTTCTTTCTTTCTTGCTCTGTTTCCAGATAAACCTACAAACCTCACGTTCACCAACATCAAGTCAAGAAGTGCTGAAATATCTTGGATAAACCCAGAGAACACAGGAGATGGAGTTCTTACAGGATTTTGGATTATAATAAAGAAAGAGAACTCCTCAATACTGAATATTATTACAAAAAAAGTGAAAAAATACAAATCAGATAATCTCTCTCCATACACTACATATGAAATATCCGTGGCTGCTGGAAATAAAAATGGTTTCAGTGAAGGGAAAACAACTTCGTTCACAACATCTGAAGACGGTAAGAATTAGATAAACGTGTTTATCACATACTTGTACCTTTATCAGGTAGGAAGCATCGGGACATAAAAACGATATCGTCCCGGATATCGTTTTTTGTCCCGCTAAATTTTGCACCTTGTCAAAACAAAGATGGCCGACTCGAGGTTCGTGTTGGTTGATGTCGACAGTTTTATCGAAGGAAACAAGAACGATAATACAAAACGAAAGACTTAAATTGTATATTATTTATATGAATTGTCTATTTATTTTCTAAAATCATATTTGTTCAGTAAATGATGAATTTTTTTGAATTCTAAAATGATCCTATTTTTTCAAAACTGTTTACTTTTGGGTGTCAAACCCTGATAAAGGTACAAGTATGTAATAAATAGGTTATCGTACTCGGGATTCGGTGATATCAGTTTTATCGCTCTCGGGACGATATCACAATTGTCCCTCGCTCGCTGCGCTCGCTCGTGACAATTATGATATCATCCCTCGAGCGATAAAACTGATATCACCTCATCCCTTATATGATAACCAATATATATACAGTTCCTATACTGGATGATATGTTACTCTGGGTGTGAAACTTTCTGTCCTTTGTCCCAAAATCAGTAAGTGTCTTTTAGATGCGTTGATGAAGATTGATATTTTTTATATTATAACACATTATGGTAGATATTAGTATGATCTTCGTTTTCTATTATCGACTAATTTCTTCTTAAACGTTTCTGTTTGCAAATGTTATAGCCAGTGTGCTGGTTCTGTGAGACTAGTTTTGTGAGATTAGAACAACTCTCCCACACATGCAATGGTGATATTCTCGCACACCATGGTTAAGATTCAGTAGAATTGTCATGCATTATTATCAATTATGAACCCCCTTCCATACACCTCAAACTAATACAACTTCTTATTTTATAAGAAACAACTTACCATATTATCTCAATTGATTTTTAGGTCCAGAAGGTCCTCCATTGAATGTTACAGTGATTGCAGACAGCTCATCATTATTATCTGTCACATGGGAACCTCCTAAAAAAGACAAAAGAAATGGTATTATCGTCAGTTATACTGTGTGTATCTCACATGAAGAAAGTAAACCTTGTTTTAGAGAATATGCTACAAAGAATAAGATGATAGTCATCGACAATTTGTTTGCCTCAACCAAATATTATGTTCGTGTTCTTGCAAGTACTAAAGTTGGTCGTGGATCCTACAGTGAAAGTAAAGGGAAATTTACCAATGGAAGTAAGTGTCGCCTTTCATTTAGACGTATTGCAATTTTATAAACATAAGGCTTGTATCATGTTTACCCAAATCTACATATTTTCTTACAGATCAACCAGAGGTGTCCACAAATGGAACAGCATATACACTGACTTTCTCATTGGAGATTCCTTCACGAAATTTCACGTAAGTCCAAAACCTTCCCGTGAGTGAAAAACCACACAGAAATATTGCATCTCGCGATAACGACCTGCACAGGACGTTAAGGCTGTTCTGTGAATTTACCTTGCGTATTTTTTATCAGATAGAAATTTATTTGTAGACATTTTTACGTCGTGGCTTTGGAATTAAAAGATGGACAGGAAAGTCAATCTCCAGCAAGTTATAGAAACAATGAGTTAGTGACGTACACTGAGGCAGAAAAGTCAACCGACCCAAAACCTTATATCGCTGCAATACTAACATCAAAGGATGAAAACATGTTTATACTTGGTGATGGCGGAAATACAAGTAATCCAACATCACGAAGACGCAGATCAACCTCGAGTGATTACTATAATGGTCCGTTGGAACCTGGCACTAGTTACAGTATTTTTCAAAGGATTTTTATTCATAACAAGGTGTGGTATTTGTTAGTTATCACACTTTAGAAACAAATATTTCCTTGTTTAAAACCTGGTTTACACTATCAAAATTGAAAGTGGAAAGTTTAAGTTCTAAGAGTTGAAGAATTTGTTGGAAATGTTTGAGGGAACTGCCTGACTGTTAAACACGTATTTTTAACGTACTTAGACAGACAAATATATTATCAACTTGTTTACTACAGGGTGAATATTACTCCACAGATTGGAGTCCTGCTTCAAAAACGAACGAATACTCAGGTACGTCATTTAAGAAAATTCTACTGATACTTGAGCTATATATCTGTTGTTATCCCAACAAAATATACTACTTTTACAGGAATTGAAAAGTAAATTTACGGAGACAGTACATTATTCCAAAGTTTTAAATGATTTTGTATATTTCTGTTTCCCAGGTGGCCCTCGCGTATTGACCAAGATATCCAGTGGTGACATAAAGGCAAAGGAAGGTGAACTTGTCAACCTACTGTGTTCTGCTCAAGGTGAACTTCCAATTACTTTCACCTGGGAAAAAGATCAGCAGCCACTGGAAAGTTTAGTGAAAATAAAACAGCCTCATCGCAGTTCTTTCCTTGTTGTAACAGTGAAAGACCAAACAAGTTTTGGAAAGTATATCTGTCTTATCCGAGATCGATTTAAATGCACTACTACTCATACAATTTCGATCCAAAAACTTAAAGATACAGGTACCACTGCATTCGATTAATTCATTCTTCATACATTTTTAAACAAAACCTAACCATAACACAATAATTTTTGTTTTAAATTAGTTATCTTGAATGATTGCGTGGTTCAAAGAAGCGCATTTTCAGACATTCAAGGTTTAATGTGTTGTTTAATTTTCACATAGATGCAGAAGATGGTGAAAAATATCTTGTTGGAATTATAGTGTTAGCAATTTTACTGGTCATTTCATTCGCTATAATTGCTTATATAACTTATTAAAATCGTCGACTCAAATCATCAAAGGCAAACCCGGAGAACAAGAGCAAGGACAGAAATGATTCAAAAGATATTTATGAAAATCCTGACAAAATCCAAGACGACGCGAATTATGAACAAGTGGAAAATGAACAGTCGACGTATATAGCTCTCAAAAAGACTGGGAAGGACGAAAATGATGATCATTTATATAGCCATCTAAATGAAGTACACAATGACCACGTAAATCAGAAGGAAACTGGAATTTAAGGGGGCTCTTGTACGAAGCCCGTTTGGTTTATCTAGCGGATAAGCTCAGTATAGAGAAACAAGTCGGCATACATTTGTTAAATAATCAAACTGAACTCTTTCGACTTGAATAGAACATTACTAGTACCAAGTAACTGTTAAACTGTTATCATTATATCTGAAATGTATAAAACATAATCTATAGCCGTGTTGACATTGCACTTCGTGATTTAGGAATGTTTGATACTTGTTATTCATGGAATTTCAAAGCACCGCAGACTTCCTGCTGAGTTTCAATGAATATTTTTGTTATTTTGCTTCGCGTAGTTGGTTCATGTCTTCTTCCGCTTTCATAACGCGTACTTGAATTGAAGGTCTTCCTCAATTAAAGATGTTTTCAAAGCGTCTCAATTTTGTAATACTGACTGTGGTTTTCCTGTTACTCCAAGGTACGTTTTCTGTCGTTTATATTATAACATGCATTTATATTTCAAGTGCTTTCAAACATGCACGCAGTCACTTCCGCGCTAAATCTAACCTCATAATAAGTGGCAATTATTATAAATCTAAACAAGACGATCCTTGCAGCGTTAGCTAAGTCGCTTAGACTATGGAAATATGTAACTAGTTTAAGTCTTAAGTAGAAGTAAAGCACTAAAAAAGACCGATTTGTTTTTCGAAAATATTGATTCTTAAAGTTTGCCTGGCATTTCGCGCTAATAGTTAAAACCAGTACAACCATGCATGCATGTAGCTAGTCTGCTAGTAGGCTATTGTTGTTTGAAGAGTCATATAGTATACATTATACAGTACGTATATAGTAATATGTGTATATAAATTCTGTCTAATGACTCGTGAGAGAGAAAGTATAGCCGAGTTTGCATGATTCCCAAGCGAACATGCAGGCATGTCTATAAACGTCTTAATTCAGATTGTTAAACGTGACCTATAGTTAATGAATGACCTGTGTATAATAAGTTCAATATATCACGCAAACAATATATATATAGACGTTCGACGTATATGCTACAAGGATAACGAAACATTTCGGTGTGTTATACCAAAGCGGTTTGCCAAATTAAGAACTGCATTGCACCCAGTCCGCTGTAAAAGCTTCGCGAAAAGGCTTCTGGGCAAAATAAACTATTTTCCATCGTCTACACGACTACACAATGACACTGAAACCAGTAATAGTAAATTTAACTTAAACACTAGTAATGACGAACATGCATGTCTACGGAGTTAAATCAGAGAGTTAAATGTGACCTAGCTAGCTAATGGTGATTGGTGCCTGAGGCTGCCGGAGTTCAGTATATCACAGAAACAATATATATATACAATATATATATATATATATATACACAGAAACAATATATATATTCTATATAGGCGTATGTACTACAAAGACACAAAAACATGTCAGTAGTGTATCAAAACGTTTGTCAAATTGAAACTGCACCCAGTGCGTCTGTAAGAATAATATCTATATTAATAAACCCTGTGGCATGTTCATTTTATTTTGAGCCTGACTGCAAATTATTTTAGTGCGATTTAATACTGTAGCCTATGTGCATGGTGTCCGGTGTCCCTGATTTTCTCACCTCTTCACTCTTGGAATAAAACCCACTTTAAGATTCCATCTACCAAAACTGCATAAACATAACGAAACATGATGCTTGTGATGTTACTCTGAGTGTATATCCACACCGGGCAAGCTTGAAAAATATGCCTGACCACGGTGGGAATCGAACCTACGACCTTTGGAATACTAGCCCAATGCTCTGCCAACTGAGCTACGCGGTCAGGTCGGTTCGAGTATGTGATATTTCGGAACAGAATCTAGTTCCTTCGATATCAATGTTATCTAATAATAATCATGAATTTTTTTGTGTTGGTGTAATTACACCAACACAGAAAAATTCATGATAACGAAACATCTACTAAAATTGCATAAACATAACGAAACATCTACCAACATAACGAAACATCTACCTCGGTGCCCCAGCGACTAACTACACTGCAGTCTGAATATAAAATATTGGATTAAACTTCATTGGCATTATTTGAACCAACTGTAGAGTTAAATTTTTGAGGAATGGATCAGAATAACTGCTTGCAATAACATGAACAATGTAAATGACAATGTACAGGGTGTCCCCCAAAAAAGTCCCCTGTCATATTTGGAGGTATTACTTCGCTATATTTAATCAAAGGTTCAATTTTTTTGCAGTGGGTTGAAAAACAATCATATATTAATCGTAGTATTTATCTCACCAAAAGACTAAACCGTTCGGCTTCTAGAGATACTTAAGGTGGCGATACCAATTTTTCAACCCGTCCAAATTACAGAAATTAGGTTAAAAATAATGCAAACTTTGTAGAAGGATTGCTACAGTTTCTACCCACCTTTCTGCTAAAAAAAAAAAGTTTTTTATCTCCATTATTAAACTTTTGTTTCTTGTAGAAATTAATAAAAAAGACGAAAAATTCCTGGCAAATTGGCAAAGCTAAGGTTGGGAAAATGCCATAAATTTGCTGTTTTTCGTTCAATTTGTTCCATTAAAGAGCAAATGTTGGGATTTCAGCACTATAGTCTTTCCCCTTTTCTGGGGATTGCTTCATTATTTTTACAAAAAATTAATTCGCGATTTTGGCTACAACTAATTACAAGTTTTAGAAAAGATATGTAGCCATTTACCATTAAAATATTTTATTACGTTCCGTAATATGTTTAAACCAAATATTCAGTCACAATTTGGACAAGTGGCAATATTGGTGTCGCCACCTTAACTAACTCTAGAAGACGAACGGTTAAATATTTTGGTGCGAAAAAATGCAACGATTAACGTAATACGTTCATTGAAAAAAAAATTGAATATTCGATTACAGGTAACGATGTAGTACCACAAAATATGATAGGGGACATTTTTGGGGGACACCCTGTACATCAGCGACTGAACAGCCAATCAGTTTAGTGAAATATACTTATGTCGGATATAAGTCATACTGTATATAAATGAGCTGTGAAAGACACTGTGCCATCAACAACCAGGTACTTCATATAAAACACAAGCACACAGACACGCAACAGGAGTCCATTATTTATACTTCAGTTATTTTTTTGTCCGTTTTGTTTCAGGCGCTGCTTGTTTCTTTGTGAAACATGTGCAGATAGGGATGTGTATAAATGTCACAGGAATACTACAGGCGGACGGGGATTGGGGAAACTTATCTTTTGTGAAACTTTCCAACAATTGTCTGGATCCAGCTGCTCAGTTTCGGTTTCGTAATAATAGTGCCATGTTCAATTTGAAAAGAAAGGGATGTTTCGAGGCAACACGTAGGGGCGGTGCTGGTTATCGTCTTCCTATGTTGTATTTGCTCCTTACTAGAGATCCTTCAGCTAATTGTCGTGATCGAGACCATGCTATAACCCAGACCCCTTGGGGAGGTTTATCTGTATATGAAGTACCTAATAAAGGGACGCGGTGTGCAGTCCCTGGTAAAGATGCTCGAATTGCTAACCAAGGAATAGATCCCTATATCGGATTTACGACAAATTGCAACGATGCAGAGGATAAACGTTTTAATTTTGGTAAGTTGTTTTTATTTGTATGCAGTTAATTTGTTTGATGTCTTTGCACATAAAGTCTACATAAAAACTTCTTATTTGTGGTTTTGCAGTTTGCATTTCATATTTACTTAAATTTCTCACCCACCATTGCCGCTAAGCTAGCTTAGAGGCTAGACGTAAACCACTTGTATTAATATAAGAATGATTCAATTACCTCGCGAACTGCTGACTCCTCAATTTTGTCCTCAAAAGCAAAAACTGTATTTCAAACATCATTAATAATTCATAAGCTTATTGGCAAATCATGTCAACCATAATATGTCACGTGCAGTGGTTTTAAACCTGATAAAACACTCCTAATTAGTATTCTTTATATAAAGAATACTAATAAGGCGGTATATCTATTGAATTTGTAGCCGTGTTTGAAGCCGTTTAATAAACTCGCAGGTCGTGTTTTATTAGGTCTCTCTTTTTTTAACCTAATAAAACACTCCTGCTCGTTTATTAAACAGTACATATTTTATGTCATCGACGAAGAAAATAAAACGCAGCGGTCCGAAGACAAAGGCCTTGTTGAACTCCACATATAATTAGATTTTCCGGTTGTTCCAAATATTTCATTTAATGCCCTGAATTTTATATATTTCATATAATGCTGAATAAGAATATGATGTTTGTGATGTTACTCTGAGTGTGCATCCACACCAGGCAAGCTGAAAAGTTAGAAGTTTGCCTGACCACGGTGGGAATTGAACCCGCGACCTTTTGAATATATTAGTCCAATGCTCTGCCAACTGCGCTACGAGGTAAAGTCGGTTCGAGTTGGTGATATTTCGGAAGTGAGTCTAGTTCCTTCGATATCAATGTATTCTAAGATATGACATTTTTTGTGTGTGTTGGTGTTATATAAGACAGAGACTTGTTGAACTCCACATATAATTAAATCACGAGCAAGACTCTATAGTTGTTCCAAATATTTCATATAATGCTGAATTTCTGCATACGAATATCATGTCCAGCAATGGTGTTTTGCATTTTGTATACATTGCTATGCCGTTCAACAAAATCTCTTGCCCTACTACTTGATATTGTCATTTAGTGCTCGTCATTTCTAATTTCTTTTTCTGTTTTAGGTTCAGTGACATGTCATGGAAATATGGTAAAGAATGCCAACTGTCCTAAAGATCAGTACATGGTGGTCAAGAATGCATCGTACCGTGGATTGTCTGACACAAAGACATGTGGTTTAAGTGATGATTATAGTTGTGAAGTTGATGTAACATGTCTTGTTAAGAAACAATGTGATGGTCAACATGAGTGTAATATAACTGTGGATAACAACTTGTTCTCTGGTGATCTATGTCCTGGATTGACAAAATATCTTTACTTTGAATATCAATGTAATGATACAGCAACGTCTTTTAGTAATCTTTGTGGTATGTATGGCTAATGGAATTAGGAAAGTTCATATTTGACTTCCACTAACTGTTGCCGGTCAGTGGTTTAATACGCATTTGATTCGTGTAGATTAAACGTATGTGATTGGTTAATGCATGGTAGTCAAATAATAATAGTGGAAGTCAAATCTGAAACCTTCTAAACATTCTTATATAAAGCATAATTTATCGCAAATGTTATTTATCGCTTTCCCTTAAATGGACAATACTACCCATGCAGTCCCCTTAGCGGCAATTTTGCAGTACTGACGAGCTCCGTTTTCTGTGGATACAAAACAATAAAACAATTACACCCATTTGGGAAAATAAT
>CACRXK020011869.1:0-15790 GCA_902702795.2 Paramuricea clavata
CAAATGTGAATTTGATAAACCAAGCATCACGTTTTATGGTCATGTTTTCTCGAAGCAGGGTATATCCCCATGTCCTAAAAAGATCGAAGCGATCAAGTCTCTAAAACCTCCAGCGAATGTTTCTGAACTTCGTAGCTATTTAGGAATGATAACATATTGCGGCAGATTTATTCAAGATCTTGCAACACTGACTGCCCCATTACGTAAACTTACAAAGAAGGACATAAAATACGAATGGAAAGAATCACAACAACGTGCGTTTGATACATTACAAGAAAGATTGAACGAAAAACCACTTTATCATACTTTGACCCTTCAAAAGACACCAAGCTCATTGTAGATGCCTCTCCCACTGGTCTAGCGGCAATATTAATACAAAATACCCCCAGCCAAAATTACGAAACTGTCGTTGCATATGGCAGTCGTGCTCTTACAGAAGTAGAACAAAGATATAGTCAGACAGAACGCGAGGCATTGGCAATTGTTTTTGGCTGCGAACATTTTCGTTTATTTCTCTATGGAATTCATTTCACAATCTACACAGACCATAAACCATTAGTATCGATTTTTCAGAATTCAAATTCACATTGCCCTGCACGACTAGAACGCTGGCGTTTACGCCTACAGTCGTACAATTTCCAAATTCACTATCGCCCTGGCCACGATAACCCATCCGATTACATGTCAAGACACCCAATGAATACGACCTCAATGACATCACAAGACAATGAAAACTCTGAATATTATATTCAGTTCATTGCGGAATCAACAACCCCAAAAGCAATGACCCTTCAACAAATCAGAGAAGCAACACAAAATGACCCAACTTTGCAACATGCTGCACACATAATACAGAAAAACTTATGGCATACGTTAGACACCACAACATTTTCCAAAGACACATACATTGATATTCGTGAACTAAAGTTACTCCGTAATATCAAAGATGAATTAACTGTATCTAATGATAAGAACATCATTTTACGAGACACACGCATTGTTATTCCAAAAAGCTTGCGAGCAGATGCCATACGTTTAGCCCATGTTGGCCACCAAGGCATAGTTAAAACGAAGAGCCTAATGCGAGAAAAAGTTTGGTTCACCTTAATTGATTCACTTGTCAAATCTGCTATCGACAGCTGTATACCATGCCAAGCCACTGGACGTCCAAAACCACCACAACCTCTGTTAATGCGCGAAATACCCAAGGAGAACTTTGACACTGTATACATTGACTTTTTGGGTCCGTTACCAAGTGGAGAAACACTCTTTGTCCTAATAGATGGACGCTCCCGATATCCGGTAACAAAAATTATGAAGAAAACGGATGCTCCTCACCTAATTCCATGTTTAGACGAGATCTTTGCCACATTTGGATTACCAAAAAAAGTTATCTCGGACAATGGTCCACCGTTTCAGAGCAAAGAAATAAAGAAATTCATGGATGACAATGGCATTCAACACAAAACAATCACTCCATTATGGCCACAAGCAAATGAAAGCGAAACTTTCATGAAACCACTGATGAAAGCCATTCGTACTGCTCATCTGCAAAAGCAAAACTGGCGCCGCACCATGCAGGAATTCTTATTAAATTACAAAGCTACTCCCCATACCACAACTCAAGTTGCAACGGCCACACTCATGTTTGGTAGGAACACCCGCACAAGATTACCTCAGACTGACACTAAAACCGACAAGAATGCCCTTGATCATTCCGTCGAACAACGCGATAAAGAACAACGACAACGCATGAAAGAATGCGCAGATCGACGGAGACAAAGTAAGACGACAACCATGAATATTGGTGATTATGTACTCGTAAGACAACAAAAGCACAACAAATTTACCCCGAATTTTGATCCCAAACCGCTACGAATAATCACAGTAAAAGGAACGATGATTACTGCAGAAAGACCAGGATTCGCTGTTACTAGAAACCAATCGTTTTTCAAACCTATTAAAACAACTGGGCTGTCTTCTGAAGATGAGGAGGAAATGGAAGATAGTGATGAACATGAAGAACAACGTGATATTGGAGACAATGAAAATAACAACAATCACAACCAAGATGAACAACAAAATCTAGAACGACAATATCCAAGGAGAGAACGAAGAAGGCCGAACTATTATCATTAAGCCTTATTGTAAATCGAAAGGGCTGACAGTGACAGTCATATAACTTGTTGGACAATCAACAATTTGTCTTAGCATTCATATTCTGTTTTGTTAAATACCAACACATAGATATAGTGGTAGATGATTAACAACGAACTGCAATTGTGAAAAACTCTGAGAAAAGGAGGGATGTAGTGTCTAGCATAATTAACATAATTAACATTAATTATGGACCACGAGGAAGTAAGCAAGATGGCGATATAGATGCAACTGTAAGATTATGTTCTGTTAGAGATTATTAAAGAAAGCATAGATAACAATGTTATAGACAACATTATAATGGGTATGTCCAATTAATATTTAACTAGAAATAAATGCATGGAGCAACCCCTAACCTATATTTTCCAAGCATTGATTTAACATGAAGTATTAGCAATTGGCCAGCACTGAACGCAGGCTCACGTTGTGTCAAGCATTGTCAAGGCAACATAATGTCACAACATTTTAATTTTGAGACATTATGTTGAGTAATTAGAGTAATTTTGTAAGTGTTCATACCACAGAATCTACCATACATAATTTTAATTTTAAACAAATAGATAGCTAGGTGAAGTAATTCAAACAAAATGATTTTGAACTTTATTACTCTACTCTGTCGAACGCCTATTCTACTCGTAAAGGGGAGAGCGCATATCATGTATTATGTTTTTATGCAGTCTCCCTAAATCACTTGTACCACGCTATGGAAATTCATGTTTCCAATTTTGTATTTATTTTACTTATGATACAGTATAGTGTAAATTTGAATAATATTAAATTTGTGTGCTTATAGTGAGCTTATTTTTAGAAGAGTTTGTTGTGGGGCAGCATATATTTTGATATTTCAAAATATTACTGTATATTGATATGTTATACTTAATGCTTTTGGAAGGGTTATACTTATAGGGGTGTGATTTACTTTTTCAGGTATTTTGTGTCTGATGTATGTAAGAGCTTTATTATTGGGTTTATCTCTCTTGGTGAGGCTTTATATCTTATATGTCCTATAACCCTCTGTAATTGCGGAATATTGCATACATTCTAATTGTATTTTTTTTGTAGGAGTCCGAAGATGCAAATGATACAATTTCAAACTTATCACAACCCATATATTGTAGCCGTTGGCAGCGAACTAGAATACGACTAGAAACTGTCAATCATACGTTATCGAAGAAAAGGATGGAAGTTCCATAACAAGCAACAGTTGTTTTGAAGCAATTATGGCCTTATTGGCAAGTTTTTACATCTTCAATATTGAGTACTGACACACAAAGAGTCTTGTCTGCCTTGGAGACTATAGTAGAGCATGGGTAACACAGAAACCCTCTTCAATGACTTGTCATGACTCATGAATATTAGTACTACTGTAATTTTACACTTTTTGAGAGTTGTGTTGACATATGCGCTAACCCAAGTTAGTTGGAACATTATTTATCTCAACTTATACTACGATAATTACTCGCTGGGGCACTGTGGCCCGGACGAGCATAGGTTTCGGCTTGCATTTTTCACGGATCACGGATCATGGATCTCCATCGTCGATAGCCACAAAATAGAATATTAATGAGCTGCCTAATTTTCCCCCAATTATCCATAAGGCTCCTGCCAATTTGACCCAAATTATCCATAAAAGCCCTCCATTTTGAGGAAAATTCGGGGAAATTGAACAATTTTACAAGGAATATCGACATGGAAACAGCAGCAAGTAAAAATGTTTCAAACAATTTCGTGGAGTGGGCAAATGTTTCAAACAATTTCGTTAAAATTTTCAACGAATTGTACCTGTTTTCTATGGATTTTGCATTGTGTCTAACTCTGGACATTCTTGCTAGTTTAGTTAATGCATTTTTCTTGGTGCACGACTCTGAAAATCCGAAATTTGGATCGTTAAATTCCCGTGCACGGACCATGATATACTGAATCTGAATCTATTAAAACGAGCCAAATACAATTTCAAGGTAAAAGGTTATAACTTAAACTACACAACGTAGTTTTATAATAGATAAATACTTTATGAGAAGCATATTGGTGTCATATCAATATAAAATTTTTCCAACAACAGTCCCTTTATATTGTGGAAACTGAAAGGTGAAAGCTGTAGTGTGAAACATGATATTGTATTTGTATAAATTTATGGCGCAATACATAAAGGATAAAAATACCACCGTTCGATCGCTCTACAGAGCGTCTTGTTCTTTTAAAAATCGATCATGAATTCTTTGTTTTGGGATGGGTTTTTTGTAATCGAGTGATTGGAAGTGAATATGGCGACGTGAACATGGGAGCAAATGCCATACACCTCGAGCTATGGCTTGCTTGAAACCGTAATAATCGAAGAAAAACGTGATATGAGAATGAAATGTAAGTTGAAATTTATTTTATATGCCTCAAATTTTCCATCCTATTTTTCTTAATGTAACTTCAGCGGTTTAAGTTCAAAATACAAGCTCGCGAAATTTGACAAGTGTTGAAAATATGTAAAAATAGCTTGACTTTGAAGTGTATTTTTTTTAAAATAGCCCGTATTTTACGTTTGCCGTAAACGTCAATCTAAAGGTCTCTAAATGTCTTGCGCCTTGGAGAACAGAGACGTGGAGAAAACCGCACAGAAACCAATGCAAGACGACCAGCCCGTGAACGAGAAATTGCCTAACTGGAACCTCTACCGCATGAGCCGCATGGGCCAATACGAGTCTCTCTCAAATGACTCATCTCAAGTCTCAGTCAACCTACTGGAGAAGAACCTGCAGCTTTCCAACTTACAAAGTTGACTACACTGATTACATCAGAGCAAAGTTTACAGACTTTCATATTATGACATTTCTGGGTTCTGGTATATGTACATCAATGCGCACAATGTACATCAAAATGGTGGCACGAAAACAGTTACGCCCCCCACATTGATAGCTTTAGCAATGGCTGTCAGTTTCCTCCCACTCAACGTTCTACAGGGTTAGATGGAAAACACGGAGTCGGAGTTCCGGAGTCGGAGCGTCGGAGTCCCGGAGTCGGAGTCCCGGAGTCTGACGTCATAAAAATATGGAAAACACGGAGTCATATGGAAAACACGGAGTCTGACGTCAGAGAAAAATATGGAAAACACGGAGTCATATGGAAAACACGGAGTCCACCATAAAATATGGAAAACACGGAGTCTGACGTCAGAGAAAAATATGGAAAGCACGGAGTCTGACGTATTGTCAGCGTGAAATATGGAAAATAGTAATTAAATAATATATCATTTATGCGAATATAAACAAACGGACGAATTTATAATATAACGAATTTGAAATTTTCTGCACTAATTCTGGTATTTCTCTAAAATGTCGTGAAAATATGGATTATTTATTTTTAAATACAATCAAGCAAATAATATTGTTTCTCTTGTCGTGTGACTTGTTCAGTTGTACAATAATTTGAAGTGATTTTAATGCGGATTTTGTTCACCTCGCATGGTATGTTGATAAAAATATAGTTTATATACTTAATACTGCTAGAATATTTCATAGTCGATTTACATGTAATATTTATAACACACAAAATCTTGACACAAAACAGATATGCTGCTTGGAAACAGCGTGCAATATTGTTATTTACTAATAAATAGATGCAGCCAGCCAACACACAAATCCGTGCAGTATATTAATGGCATTAAAAAAGTTTTCAGGTGTCCAAAAAAATACCTGCACTATCACTAAGTAAGCCCATACCAAGTTAATATCTCTAACATATAAGTTTTAGGTTTTTATACTGAATTAAATATCATGCAATATCATAATTAAGTTGCAATTAATCAAGCCATTGATATTTGAGTGATCAAGATAGGTATTTATAACTGACCATTTGTTCCAGGCTTAATTGCATGATACCATTGTAAAATCGTCTGGTATTAGGCAGAGTAAAATATAAAGTAGGGTACATCTGGGTACATATATTGTCACTTATAATTAAAGGGTTAATACAGAAATTTTGTATTTCATAAAGTATTACAATGCTTTGAAAGGGATAATTTTAAGTGAAACCCACCTGTTGTGGACTTAAAAGTAAAATTGTGAACTGATGATGCAGAACCACTGGTAGCTAGGGATTGTGGGGCACTAAATTTACTGTTTTAGTAGATTTTTGTCCAAGCAATTAAGTTATAAAGAACAGAATAATAGTGTTGCCACATTCATGTAGTTATAGGCAAATGGTTGATTTGTCAAATATCAATTATGGATTGTTTCATTATAAATACTGGAATGCTCATACTGGATGGTTGTACAATAAGCAAAATTTGCCTTACGGCCTGTTTATATGGAAGCCGGGCTGGCCCGCTTAGCAAGACAGCCCAGTAAGCGGGATGAATTTCTCTCATGTTTATATGAGAATTTTGTTACATTGTATTGTTTTGACAGTTGTTAAAAATAGCTTGCTGCGGTATTTTTTAACTTTCATCACGGCAACCAGCCTAGCCTGCTTGTGAATGTGTTTATATGGAGAAATTTCCATCCCGGTAGCGAGATCTCACCTCTTTCAAGCGAGTCCATATAAATGCACAATAATTTTTACTATAAAAATAACTACACAGCGAGATCTCGCTTACCGGGCTGTCTCGCTTAGCGGGCCAGCTCGGCTTCCATATAAACAGACCCTTAGTGAATTTAGTAAGCCAGTATCTAGGCTGGCTTGCATTGCATATAAAACATCCCCTATAATCCTACAATAGTTGGAAAAAATTAAGAAGTAAAACAAATCTAGAATGAAATATATTTCCCTTCAATATATGCAATTTGTAGTTAGTTGTATATATAGGCACAAAAATTAATGGCTGAAATAGTTTAAAATTCAATACAATGTCATTGTGCTGACATGAAAATATTCTGTTTTTGTAGCCATAGGTGTTAATTTAAACCATGAGATGCTCAATCGTATGAACTATGAATGCAGATTTGCAGTACGGGTGTAGTGGCATAGACTGGTATGTCACTATGAATCTATGTAAGATATATTGAGCATTAATTGCATGGTTTAAATTAACACCTATGGCTACAAAAACAGTTGGTAGAATATTTTCATGTCAACACAATGGGTCGTTCCAGAAAAGATCCACACTCCCCCCACAGAGAAAATTTCTGCTGTCCGGAGGGGGAGGGGAGACAAAATTGTTTCTGGTAATAGTAAATGTATTAGGACATCTGAAGGGGGTAGGGGGGTTAACTTCCAATTTCCTCCGTGGGGGTGGTATGGATGTTTTCTGGAATGACCCAATGACATTTTATTGAATTTTAAACTATTTCAGCCATTTTTGTGCCTATATATATATATATACAACTATAACTACAAATTGCATATATTGAAGGGAAATTTACTTCTTAATTTTTTCCAACTATAGTAGAATTATAGGGGATGTTTATATGTAATGCAAGCCAGCCTAGATACTGGCTTACTTCATTAAGGCAAATTTTGCTTATTGTACAACCATTCAGAGTATTCCAGTACTGTTTATAATGAAACAATCCATAATAGTAAATTTAGTGCGCCACAATCCCTAGCAGTATCCCTGGCAGTATTCCTAGCAATATCCCTATCCCAGTGGTTCTGCATCATCAGTTCACAATTTTATTTTAAGTCCACAACAGGTGGGTTTCACTTAAAATTATCCCTTTCAAAAGCATTGTCAGTAATACTTTTAATATGAAATACAAAATTTCTATATTTACTTATGTGGCCTAAATAGCAATGCTGTTTCCAAGCAGCATATCTGTTTTGTGTCAAGATATTGTGTGTTATAAATATTACATGCTAATCAACTATGAAATATTCTAGCAGTATTAAGTATGGGCCATTCCATTTAATATCCACACCCCCCCTACGGATGAGGTCAGTAAAATTTTAACCCCTAAGAAAAAAAGATCAAAGTGCCGACACAAAACACCCCTCAGAAATTTGTAAATTTTCCCCTTACCCCTCAGAAAAATTGCAGAGATCAAAGGATGCCGACATGCTTAACCCCTCAGAAACGACTTTTTGAGTCACCCTTCAGAAAAACTCATCCGTAGGGGGGGTGTGGACATTAAATGGAATGGCCCTATATAAACTATATTTTTATCAACATACCATGCGAGGTGAACAAAATCCGCATTAAAATCACTTCAAATTATTGTACAACTGAACAAGTCACACGACAAGAGAAACAATATTATTTGCTTGATTGTATTTAAAAATAAATAATCCATATTTTCACGACATTTTAGAGAAATACCAGAATTAGTGCAGAAAATTTCCAATTCGTTAATATATTTCGCATAAATGATATATTATTTAATTACTATTTTCCATATTTCACGCTGACAGTACGTCAGACTCCGTGTTTTCCATATTTTTCTCTGACGTCAGACTCCGTGTTTTCCATATTTTATGGTGGACTCCGTGTTTTCCATATGACTCCGTGTTTTCCATATTTTTCTCTGACGTCAGACTCCGTGTTTTCCATATGACTCCGTGTTTTCCATATGTTTTATGACGTCAGACTCCGTGTTTTCCATATGACTCCGTGTTTTCCATATTTTTATGACGTCAGACTCCGGGACTCCGACTCCGGGACTCCGACTCCGAGGCTCCGGGACTCCGGAACTCCGACTCCGTGTTTTCCATCTAACCATTACCTCGGGTTGACCAATTCATTTCATCAAGTTCCTCGAAATATTCATACACTTCCTAGTATAATTGTAAATTTCCTGTTGAATAGTTTGAATGCACCAATCACCTTTGCTGTTTGTGCAACTAACCAATCATAAATAGAAAGGAAGTGACCAGAAATGATCAAATACTTGGAATTGGCTTTTTCGCAGGAAGTGTATGAATATCTCGAGGAACTTGATGAAACAAATTGGTCAGCTTGAGGTAATGTATTGAATCAATATTTGAGGAACACTTCAATTGGAACGACAGTAAACTAAACCAAATTGTCTGAAATTTTGTACAGTAATTAAAAACCCGACAAATTTTCCATCTATTAACTCAAACTATGATTACGGCTTTTAAATTTTGTGCGCGAGCCATTTTTAGTTTCTTGGTAAAGACACACCCCCCTGGTTCACAAAATTTGAGTTCGAGAAATTTTTTTCATTATTCGACATTATAAGTACCCAAAGAAGCTATATATATAAAACCCAGATACAAATAGGTGTTTTGCGAAATTGAGAGCAATTTCAAATCTGTTCAGTTTTTTTTTATACACCCTGTATATGTAATATGCGATATTATTATATGGCTTTTCAAAATTCTCTATTCTGATTGGTTGACAAGCGGTCCTTAAAAACCCATATCCGAACTGTGGTCCGTATTTTCCGTATCTGGACCGGTGTCCCGGATGTCGTTTATCTGGCGGGACATTTTTGCTTTGCAAACAGAAAAAAATTTTGCTTTCTAAATTTCCAATTGTGCTAATTACAGATAAAAATTTCAAACAACCAATCAAATTGTTTTTGATTGACCATGCATGCCTACCGTATATTGTTACCCATTGAAACGGACGATAGCCGATTTAATTCACGCCGAAAAGCATATGTTCACAGACTCAGTTCAGCCATATAATAAACCGATTATTGACCTCGCTTGTTCGGTCTGTACTGTGAAATATCAGACCTCTGTTTATTGCATGGAAAAACCCTTGGTCTGATATTTCACACTGCACTAGAGACCTCACGCTCGGTAAATAAGCCTTTATTATATGTGATATTGATATTGATATGTGTAATGAAAGCACGTTATGTACAAAAGGGCTGTTGGGATGTGAAGGAAAGAATTTCTGTTTTCATCTAACTGTTCAGCGTGTAATAGCGCGTTGAAAATTTATACTACAACAATGATTCGCTGTAGGCTCACTGCATGATTATGGTGAATCGGTTGACCGATAGCCGATGCACTTGTTAATAATTACGAAACAGTAACAATAATCTTCACCATCACATATATCAGCATTCTTAAACTGCTTAATAAGCTTAATAACAGTTCCTTTTCTCTTCGCTTTGCTGTGGGCTTTGACTTGAGTGTAGCAAGAATACCCAGGGCCGCCCAGAGGGGGGGGGGGGGGGGGAAAGGGGGGTTTTGTGTGTTAAATATTTCCGCGCAAAGGACAAGATATCTGTTTTCTTGGGCTAAGTACCGAATTTTGGCATAAAAAAATGAGATAAAGTCCCTGGAAAGCATTTGCAACGTACTCGTCCGGCAAAATTTTCTAGTACTCCGGGAAAAAAATTTTACCCCTAAAATGGTACATTGACCGAAAATTTTTTGGCGACGGGGGGGGGAGGTTGTTATCCGGAAAAATTTTTTTCCGGGAAAATTTTTTTAGATAGGGGCCCCTAAAAAAAATTTGCCCCGGGCCCCCGCCAACCTCTGGGCGGCCCTGAGAATACCATGCAGTTGAATACTAGTTTCTTTACTTTATGCATGACCATAATATATATCGGAGCTCTTGTATATGGTTTCGTCTGACCACATTTTCCCTCGATATTTTGTTTGTACAGACATAATATTTTTGCAATGTGACTACAAAACGCGTGCGTAACAAGTTTTTGGTCCGCGGACCCATTTTTAGACGGGCCGAGACTACCTCCGAGGATCGGAAGTCTCGGCCCGCCTAAAATTTTGGGTACCTTTAAATCTTTAATTTTGCGTTTACACGACAAAAATCGAGTGCCGTGCCCAAGAAAATGGGTCCGCGTGCCAAAATTAATTAGCTTGCCGTGCCCAAAATGACTGTCGTGTAAACGGGGCTTTGGGAACGAAGACAGATTTTACGGCGGCCCAGACGCGACAGCAAAAAACAGTTTTTGTATTTTTAGATTTTTTGATTTTTTGATTTTTTGATGTTTGTATTTTTTGATTTTTTGATTTTTGTATTTTTAGATTTTTTGATTTTTGTATTTTTTGATTTTTTTGATTTTTGTATTTTTGTATTTTTTGATTTTTGTATTTTTTTATTTTTTTATTTTTTTATTTTTGTATTTTTTGATTTTTTGATTTTTGTATTTTTTGATTTTTTGATTTTTTGATTTTTTGACTTTTGTATTTTTTTATTTTTTTGATTTTTTGATTGATTTTTTTTTCAGTATAGATATACATACTGTAGCACTTGAATGAGCGGGCAAGGTTACTGATAATGGGTATATATAACATGATCGAAGCTGTGTAACACAAAATTAAGGTTAAGGGTGCGTTTAACAATTTACTGGTATAATAAAATTCAAATGTGGAACTCATGCTGTAAATTACACTATACGTATAATCTTGATCAAAAAATTTCCACGACATATGGCGCCGGAAAATTGGCGCCGGAAATTTGGTGCCGGAAAAAATTTTGCGGACATAAAATCGTTTATTTTTTGCCGACAATTTTCTTAATTTTTTGAGACTTTTAGATGTATTATTCATCTGGGTACTGGGATTTATATTCTGAGTTCATCAATCTTGCATCAATAAATTTTAAGGGTCCCTTGTTTTGCGAGCCCCGCCCGAGATAAAGTTCCACTCTGCCTCTCTCCCGGCGATCCTGCATGCAGTAGATGGAAATTTATAACGAAAGATTCAATATATACAATTTTAGACTTAACTACAGACTTAACTACAGGAGCAGTTGCGAAAATGCTGTCAACTGACAGGAATCGAACCTGTGGCTAAATATAGAGATTTTTGGGAATATGACGGGAAAACTTTTCTTAAGCTACTAGTTGTCCAATCGACGTGTGTGGTGTACCGCATTCTGGTTTAGAATACTTTATTGTACATATATCAAGTTTATACTACAATATATATACATGATCACTGTTTAGGGAAATTACATTTATTATGCCTCTTATCGTAGGCATCATATATACAATTTGCAGCTCCTCAAGATGTCTGATATACTCAAGCATGTACTTCTCCTCAACTAAAATACCGACCTACTGCTTCTTTCACCTCACTAGCGCCAGATTAAATGGCACCCTTTAAAAAAAACCATTTTAGATTGGTGCAAAAAAAATTTAAGTGAGCTATAGGTGATTTCATGTATCCATTTATAGAAGAGCAGACTAAGGATATCTTGAAACTGAAATCGGTTTCGAATACAACCATCAGGGACCTAGCAAAGCATCTGACGTTTGGGGGGGGGGATTATACATGTAATAATAATAATAAAGCTTTTTGTGATTGATTGGCACTCTCATATTAAGTTTCGGGAGAAAAAGGGGGTCTGGGGGTCCTCCCCCAGAAAATGTTTACATTCTACGACTGAATTTCTGGCGTGTTTTCAAGCAAATTCGCAAACAAATATCATGCAAATTGACTGTATTTTACAAAAATGGTTATCATTTCACAAAAATAATTACTTTATTACGCAAATTTTACCTGAAAATGTCAAAATTTTAACTTGAATTTTACATATTTTTGCCTGAATTTCACAGTAGGGCTTTATATTCCTGTTCAAGTTTGAAAATAAAAGTTTGAAAATAAAAGTTTGAAAATAAAAGTTTGAAAATAAAAGTTTGAAAATAAAAGTTTAAAAATAAAAGTTTAAAAATAAAAGTTTGAAAATAAAAGTTTGAAAATAAAAGTTTGAAAATAAAAGTTTGAAAATAAAAGTTTGAAAATAAAAGTTTGAAAATAAAAGTTTGAAGTTCGTTCGTAGTCAGGAAAAAAGCCCGCAAATACCGCCTTCTACGCAGGCTGATATTTACATTTTAAAAACGTATTAAATTTGTGATGAAAACACAAAGAAAAATCATAACATAAGCGTGTCGTTTACATGTGATAGAGATTTCCCTTGATTTACATAAACTTTAACTTTGATTTTCTCGACTTACACAACGTATTTTTTGAAAATTACTTCGCCAATGACCGTAGTATGGAGCGATCGTTTTTGAAGCAATTTAAAATACAGTGCCGATGTCTTCTTTATTATCAGACCTAAAGAGTAAAGATATTCGGCTTCGCCTCCTATTTTATATCTGATAAAACACTGCTGATCATGTATTAAATAGTACTAAAAAAACTCATTTAGATAAACTTTAAGTTAAATTTTCTCACCAAATATCATTCATTGAATATTTAAAATTGTTGAAGAATAAGAATGTTCTCAAACGTTTGATCACAAGTCATACGAAGTATCGCGTACATGTTGTGACATTGTTGTCCCAGACATACACGTACCTCTTGTCTTTGGCTCAAGTTTGTACATTTGATACAACACGGCCGCTCATGCTTTATCTAGATTGTAGACATAAAATTTACATCCGCAGTGCGTGTTTTATCAGACTTATAAAAGATACTCGGCTTCGCCTATAGTACTTCAAACTTTTGAAGACCATGCATGTCAAGTCCGCGTAATGTAAATAAATCCTTCGACGCTTTGTTTATATTTTGGACTGCTATATATTTGTAAAATAAGACATACTATTAACTAAATATCTAACAGTTTTCTGGTTCGCTATTGTAAATGAATATAAACTAGAGTACGTTTCAATTCAAAACAGTTCGAAAAGTGCAAAATTTGGGCAATATTTATTAGTGTAGGTCGCCCTTTGTTATGAACAGAACTGATGTGGAGAACGAACTTGACAAGGTCTTTAAACATTAAAAAATAGGTACGCGACCGCGTACATGTATCTGCGCATTAAAGGTCCAGACACGCTGGACGCGATTCGACAACGCGACGCGATTTTTCGATTTTCACTGACCGTTAAATTTAATCCAAGTTTATATTTTCCAAATATTTAGAAGCGCTATAACATTCTAAGTTACTTGGTCTACATATGTTTGTAACTGATTTGCTCTCATTGGCTGTTTTTCAAACTAATTATACTGAAAAATCGCGTCGCGTTGTCGAAGCGCGTCCGGTGTGTCTGAATCTTAAGGTCTGATTCCACGACGGCGAAATTCGTCGCGAGAGCTTGTGTCTGCGAAATACGGTGGTTGCACATGAGCGATTGTATTGAATTGTCCCACTTTGTCCGCTTTCGCAGTAAGTAGAAATGTTTCGCATTCATTGATGGTGCATTCTCGAAATGACATTTTTACAGCAATTGTGCGAAATTGTGCTAGTTGAAATTATATGCCTGCTTCAGATATAATATTTACATTTAACTAGTGACTTCTAAATTAAGAGGACGAGAACCATTTATATCCCGAATCACGGCAACTGATAACAATCATACAAAAATGTTTCTTTTTATCTGGAGCTAAATATCTGCTATTCATACAGTTCATTACTTTTAAGAACAATTTAAAGAAAATAGTTAATTAAGGCTGTAAAATGTGTGGATTTATTAAAGACGTGGGATTAGACGTCTGTACATGGAGTCATGAGCTAATAATAGTTTCTGACATTTAAAACAACAGGGCTACGTTTATCCTATGCTTTGTTTTCATAGTTTAGCCTAGTTTCAGAGGCCTCCATTAAATAACAGTCAAGATATATACGCAAATATAATTTGCGTGTCTATTTAAAATTTGTAATTGTTTCGTGAAGATTCAACCATAAAACAATTGCCGGAAATGCAGGTCCTGTTTATAAAAACTCAGGGAAAACCCGTGCGGTATGAAATGCATGGCGTAAACATGTCAATCAAATATCTATAAATATGACGTTTTATAATTGCACAGTACATCGTGTACGTTCTTGTTGTAGAACTTGTGTTGCTCCAAATCGAGTATGAAGTAAAATCAGGAGCATACTGTCACAGGCTAATTTTGTATTTTAATACCTCTGGAAATATCAAGGCTTTGGTACCCCTATCTATCACAAAACTGAGTAACAAATCCAAAACGAAGTATGAGGACTAATATTTTTATATATATCATTTCACAGATTAAAAGTATTATTCAAGAAATATGTCCATTTTGATCTTAACGTGATACAAAAATACTAAATAACATGCAAAATTCAGTGCCAAAGAGGGATTTATTTTGCGGTAGTTAAATATGTAAACATATGTTCTCAAACTGGCAGAGTTTAATACCAAGTAAAGCTCGCAATGCTATATATTTGGTTTGATACGAAGATAAAATAGTAAATACTCATAATAATTACAATATGTCCATGACCTTACTCAAAAATTTAGATTATTAAATCACATAATGGAACAACTTGCAATTTGCTACGCTCACTCGTTAGCAATAGTTCTCTTCAACACTCGAAATAAATTACATATTTCCGCACAACCATGTATAAATATCCTCTATACATTCCAGTTTACCTTTAATTTGTCAAGTGGTAGGCACAATATTAGTCCTTTTGATTTGTTATTCCCTTTCCCCAACACGGGAGTGATAGGAGCTTGAAAAAATGACAGTTGAATACTTGCGTGTAATTTGCTCGGAGCAATTTGCAATCAACATTGCAAGATTGATTGCAATGTTGCAATACTCATGGGAACAGAACATCCGGTTTGACTGTAAGAGTTATATCAGTGCAAGACTGCTATAGAAGAAGATTTTATCAAAATAAAGTCAGGATAAAGTCTATTAATAGTTTAATACCACGATTACTAATGATTACTACTCTTGAAAGCTTTTCGAAAGACGCCATCTTGTTTTAAAGCTGTTCTAGCCTGCGAACAGGCCTTCAAAACAAGGTTGACGGACTTAACAACTTAACTTACTTAAAATT
>CACRXK020011870.1:0-15788 GCA_902702795.2 Paramuricea clavata
CCCCCCCCCCCCCGCCCCGGTAAATTTAGTTCTACAGCACGGTGGAAAGTCTTGGAAAGTCTCTATTGCAGTATTCGTCGACTATTCGTACTATTCGTCGACTATTCGCGGACTATTCGTACTATTCGTCGACTATTCGCGGACTATTCGCACTATTCGTCGACTATTCGCACTATTCGTCGACTATTCGCGGACTATTCGCACTATTCGTCGACTATTCGCACTATTCGCACTATTCGCTCGACTATTCTAGTTTTATCAATTGCCGCGAAATAGCAAACATTTCTTGATTTGATGAGTTGATGATTGATAAATTTCTTGCAAATATTCTTCATTTTTGCTCGTATTTCTGCAACATTTTGTAAATTTCAAGAAAGAAAGGGCGAAAGAATCAGCTAAAAGAAGGGAGCCGACGTTAACGAAGGTAACTTTGTTTTAAATATTGATTTTATAATGGCTTTAAAACCCGACGGCCTTTGCGTATGTGAAACAACTCTATGAAACAACTAAACAAGACAGCATATAATTTCAGTGTATCTTTAATATTGATTCCCTTTTTTATTATATTGAATTTTTTCAATAAAAAATAAAGCAAAGTTATTTGCAAGCGAGAATTTGAAATCATTTTATTGCAAACTCAAAGTTTATCGATAAAGCCATTTAATAGTTAAAGGCTGTTTAGTTTTATAAAGAACACTTTAAAACGTTTTGTGAATTGTTTGTGGTTGAATTTTACCTTAAATTGAAGCTTGTATTACGTATAATTACATACGTAACATATATATGTTGGGAAATTGATAATTTTGTAATTAAAAGTGATATTTTTAGGCGATTTTCATTTGTAAGAATATTCCAGTGAATATTCTTAAAAAAATATCATGTTACCATGACAACTACTTCAGATACTTCATGTTCGGAAAATACAACGGTTTTGTCAGCAAGGCGAGGGTTTCTGCATGCATGTATTTTCTAGTATTTATATTGAATATAGAATGTTCTGGAAAATTCTGTGTCTATAACAATGAATAACTTTTGTTCTATTTGAGATGTAATAAAAAAATGAACTACCGTTGTCGATGGAGGCTTTATTATTCAGCATTATTAATTTTTTACTTTCCCATCGATTCTTAACCTGCATTTTTTAACATTTTCTAATTTTCTGGGCGATAGGTCGTGGCTGATGGGGGCCCCTAACTGTCGGGGGCCGTTAGTTTTTTAACTAACCCTCCTAGTGAGCGTTATGCCACTGAAGGTGAGGCTGATAATGCTTACCGAGACCTCAATAATTTTGCATATCGCAAAAACTGAATTCAATAATTTTTTTTTATGTATAGCAGGTGGGAAATTTGCTGTTGCTGGTCAGCAAATTGCGGCTGCTAGCGAAATATTTTTTAAAAAATTATTAAAATGAGCAAAAACAAGTTTTTGGGCTTCTTGTTTGGGAAGGAAACCATGGATGTGCAAGAATTTAAGTTTGTTTATTTAAAGGATATTGTAAAATGTCCTGGATAAGAGACTTTAAACTGAAATCGAGCAATTATATAAACTATTTATATCGCCGACAAAATATAACTTTTTCCGAAGATGCATGCAAGTTGTTTTCACTTCCCTGACAGATGAAATTAAAACATTAAACTAACAGTGGGTTTAAAATTTATTTTTCACGCACTTTTCTACTCAGAAATACATTTAGAAAGTTTATTTTATGATTAAATCCCTGAAAACACTTAGTGCAAAAATCGTGATTTTGCTAAAAATAGGAAAAAGCTAAATTTTCAACTGAAGATTGTAAAAAATCTAGTCGAGAGACTCAAAACGAAACTATCTCTAAATTATTCTTCAAAGATTTCTTAATTCACTAATTAAAGTATTTTTGAATATGAAAATGCGGGTTGATACCAAAAACGGCACAACCGTCTGAATAGGTGCCTCTGAATATTCCGCTAGAAATTGCATGTGTTTGCTAATCCTGTTTGTAAAAGCATATCATTTGAAAGACTAGAGTCTATTGATTCAGAAAATATGAACAGTTTTGAAATCATGCGAATACGTTTTCCTCTCTCCCCAATTTAATATAGGGTGATTTAAGGGTGAAGATAAGCACAATGAAATTTTAAAAAATTAAATATTTGTAAATTTTGCCGAGAGCCTCAAAACCAAATATGCTTTAACCCTTAGGGTGCTGAATAATTTACAGAAAATCTCATTATTTAGTTTCACTGCGGTTTTTAAATTTTTTGAAGAGAATTTGAATACAAATAAATATTTATTATATACCATTTGATTTAGTGTGAATGGCCGACAAAGTGTTTTTTTATGTTTCATCCATGCAGTGCTTCCATTTTCAAAATAAAAATTTCCCATTTTTGACATCAAAATTTCTCTAAATTCCTCAGATTGTATACATAATTTCCTTGAAATTTCCTTGAAATTTCATTAAGCAGTTTGCAGTGATTTTGTACCAATACAAAGGATATAGTTAATTTTAAAGGCACAAAATAGCACATTTAACACATATGTGGGCTAGGTAAAAACACAGGCTATTATACTGTTTAAAATTAAATATTTGTTATGATTTTACAACATATACGATTCCCCTGATATAATTAATTAACTATTCACAGTGTTTGGCGCCAAAAGTTACTAAATCCCATCGCTCAAAAACTTTCGGAAGTTTTCGGAAACACGAAGAAAAACTTATAAACAGATTTTTAATTAACATAATTGATAAATAATGATAATTCACTCAAAAATGTAAAAAAATAGTGAAACCTTCTTCTGCACCAATGCACTGGGATGAATATTTAAGTTTTTCGGAAAAAATCTTTAGATTTCCTTAGATTTTTTCTCTTCCTTAGATTTTCCTTTTGGACCATAGAATTTCCTTAGAAAAGGAAATTTCCTTGAAAATGGAAGCACTGCATCCATGCTGTGTGGATGACAGGGGGTGGTAAGGTTCTACTTCCTAATGGCGTACATGGACCATCACTCTAGCTTTCAAATGACACCAAATTTATGTAAATAGAATGATAATTGCCAAAGATATGAAAATTTACTGCCGACAAACCATAATACATACAGTACAAATATATACTATGTATTGCTTCAGCTTGAATAAACTTGTTATGAACTATCTTTGTAAATAGACAGTCAATAAATGCAACCAATTACCAATGCAGCTTTTGGTTGTATGAACATTGTAAACAACAAGTAAACTTTAAATTGATTGAATATCCAAGACATATATACCTCTGGAATAGTTTCATTGATAGAAACAGAGTCTTTGAAGCATAGATCAAGATTTCCCAGTGAAGTGGGTTCAAAATTATCATCACTTGACTTGCTTTTATTCCTGAGGATGAACATTCATTTGAACTAGAATCGTTATTTGGCTGGTTTTCTTTGCCTAGTGCTGAAACAACCTCACTTATTGTAAGAAAACCTCACAGAAAAAAATTTAGCCCCCCCAAATGAAATCTGTTCCGCCGCCCCTGCATGATATGCCGTATTCAATTTAATTTCATTATGCAAATTGCATTTTATATAAGCATTGTATATACTATATTGTAGCCTATTGCAAAGAATTCAAGACTTGTCTTAGAAAACCATGAGATATACAGTATATTTAATTATTCTTTAGCCCAAATAAATTGTTGAATTAGTTCATAGCGAAAATCACTTATATATGTCCCGGTAAACTGATTCTTTCAAGAGTTAAGAACAATTGAAGTTAACAAACTCAATGAATGCATGTAACATTGCGTGTCACAGTTGCAGTCCGCTAGAAGTGACGGCGTGCATGCCAATATGGCCGTAACCTTTCTCAAAAGGCGTATAATCCTATAGCCATAAAATTAACCTTAAGTTGCCCGATAACGTATAATTGAAAATGCGCTATATATGAGACACAACATCAGTGTAGAAATATAACTATAATCAGCCCTTGTCCTTACATTGTTCCTTTGAAATGTAGTTTAAATAGTCAAATAGAGTTAGAAAATTAACGTATAATTGAAAATGCGCTATATATGAGACACAACATCAGTGTAGAAATATAACTATAATCGGCCCTTGTCCTTACATTGTTCCTTTGAAATGTAGTTTAAATAGTCAAATAGAGTTAGAAAATTGCCTTTAATAAGGAAATTGGGACTTCACGAGGTATGAACAACCGAATTTTAGTACTGCTTAATACCTACATTATATATTTCCATTATTTCGTTTTTTCATACATGTTTAATGTTATTGTTCTTGTTCTTGTGTCTATACAGTTTAGGAGAAGCGGATTGGGAAAAAGTTCATCTGTTTATCCTCAAAAATAAAGTGTATTAAAGCAGACAGTTGGACATAGGTTCGGTGTGCGCAAATATATGTAAATAGGGTATCAAATAATGTCACAAAACTGGCTTGCAGTCACGATACATGAATATCTACATTAATCAATGCTACCATCACTCGAATTTCATCCAGATTGGGTTTTTGTCAAAATTGTAGGGAACTACCATGGATCCTTGTCTTGTGGAATGGCATAAAGTGTGCGAAGATATCGAAATTTACAAACAATCACTGTATAACTGCACCTACGAGCATATTTCAAGGGAACGACTTATTTTATTTCGGTCTTTGAGTGGAGATGTATTTTTTTTACCTTAAACTGTGGCCAATGTGGGTACGAAGGTTATTTTGGCAAAACCAATTGATGACAAGAATGCATTTAAGTTGCTATGTTTTCTTATCGGCAATGGATGCCCACCATTATATTGTTGCAAATGGATTTTATCATCTCAATTTTGGAACGGTCGCTACAATTTATGTGACAAACTGGAAAAAAGAATTAGTCAAGTGAAACATTTTTTTACTAAAATTTCCTCTAAAAAACATGAATGGTTTTACTACGATTTAATATTACAGATGTACGTTTTCATGGACGGTTCGGAAAGAAAAAAATGATATGAGGAACGCTTCAATCATATAACTGATGTGTTATATTGCATGTTGTTAAATTTGTGTAGTGGGTGCATGATTAACATGTTTAAAAATTATTTTATTTTGCTGTAACTCAACTGATGATTTTGCAGTCTTGAACAGCGTCACTGTAGTTATCTATCGGTATTAGGGTATGAATTATGGGAACTGAGTTCCTCTGTTATTTACACTTGGAATTGACGGTGTGCATTTAAAATAAACACGAAATAATCTTGAATATAGACTAGTACACCTGAAGTAACTATATTTATACACTTTTACATTAGACTTTGTGCAGACTATATATTATAGTGTTAATTTGTTTTGAGCAGTACCTTTTACCTATTATTGTATAGATCAAGGGAGCATGCCAGAAATATTTGTGTAAATTTATACTAACCTTTTAATTACATGTAAATGTTTTCATCGGGCGCCATTTTGAATGTTGAAAGAGGTATATATTATTAGCTTATCGCAGGCGCAATAATTTATGTTCATCTTTGACATTAATTTATGTTACACGATGATACTCCGAAGGGCGACCGAGAAAGATCCGAAATTTAAAATAAGGCGGAGAAATAATAAAAAATAAAGAGGGGAGTGAAACGGCCCAACTATTATCCACTGATGCTGGTTGACTGTTGCTAGGAACATTTGATGTTGCTAGGAACAAACCGGAAACAAAATGAGACATACTATTATGGGAACCACGGAGTATTTTAATATAATATACTGTAAAACAACAAATATAATATAATATACTGTAGAAAATAATTTTTTTTTTATTATTTTCGGATTTACCGTTGATTTAATATATTTGATCTACTATAATTAGTTCAAGCAAGTCACATTAGAATATATTATTAAAATTGGGGACAATGGCGAGAGTTTGTATATCAGATAAACATCGGCTGCTCATGTTTTAACGTGCTTAAAAGACGACCCATCATATGAGTTCATTGGCGAAGTAATTTTAAAAATAAACATTGTCTAAGCCGAGAAAATCAAAGCTGAAGTTTATGTAAATAAGGACAATTTACAAATCTATCCGATCGATTTACATACATTGATTAAACATTCATTTCTTTTGAATTTCGTTCATAAATTATTAATACTGAATTTTGTGTCCAAAATTCGCAAATGTTTTTATTTCTCTGCTGTCGAAAATTTACTGCTGGCGAGCAACGATGCAAATCAATACAAGTTTTGATATATTTCAGATTCGACAGTTCTTGGTCAACGAGCATGGCCAGATAACGAAATTGGATATACGCATTATCATTGGCCAATACCCCATCACGTGTTCGGTCGTTGCACTCCCCTCTTTATTTTTTATTATTTCTCCGCCTTATTTTAAATTTCGGATCTTTCTTGGTCGCCCTTCGGAGTATCATCGTGTAACATAAATTAATGTGAAAGATGAACATAAATTATTGCACCTGCGATAAGCTAATAATATATACCGCTTTCAACATTCAAAATGGCGCCCGATGAAAATTGAAAACATTTACATGTAATTAAAAGGTTAGTATAAATTTACACAAATATTTCTGGCGTGCTCCCTTGTATAGATAGCGTTATGAATGTTTGAAAGACTGTGGACGAGGGCGGGAAATTTATTCAAAAGGGAAATTAATGAAATTTATTGTTAATATGTCGATCATTCCATGCGACTACAAAGCCCTGTTTACACTACGCTCAATTTTTGGTACGGCACGGATAAAATTGGTACCCGTACCACTTTTTTGTTTCTTGGACTACCTATTTAGGTAGTCCAAGAACCAAATAGTGGTACGGTACCAAAAATTGAGTGTAGTGTAAATGGGGCTTAGCTAAATAGGTAGTCCAAGAACCAAAAAATTGATACGGGTACAAATTTTATCCGTGCCGTACCAAAAATTGAGCATAGTGTAAACGGGGCTTTGTAGTCGCATGGAATTATCGACATATTAACAATAAATTTCATTAATTGTGTGAACAGGGCTCAAATAGCAATCGGATTTTCGCTACCTTTAAACTCTTCCTGCAGATAGCTTCATCGAATTTGTAAATGTTTTTGTACGAATCAAACCAATGGCCAGACCAAACTTAAAAAAATCTATACCACTGTTCGGTTTTTCAATTCAACTTTCTTCACATATAACAGCGTGATCATAACCACCTTCCCTCAGACTCGTTCTTCATAAACAGTTTTATTAAGTAAACATACATTTTCCCTAAATCAGACAATAACTTTGTGATCTACACACTCCGCTTCCCACGTTCTTTAAAAGTAAACATGCATGCATTTGCGGCACTGGTATCATTGTTGGGTTAATATATAAAGTCATCTTTATTTGTTATTTTCGTGTATGGTAATTTGTTTCAATCAATCAATATTTATTAACCATATTCAAATATTTACAAGCAGGTAGAATTATTTAAACAGACGGATACATATTATAATGAAAAAGCTATAAATTTAATTATAAAATAGAAGAAAAGAGTAAAATGTAATATGGATGGAGATTGGCTGAAGAAAACTCCAGGGAGTTTGTAAAGAATGCCAATCACCAATTTTACCAAGGTCGAGTACAAACTGAGCAGGGTTTCTTATCCAAAATAAACTAATTCAGCTTTTCATCATTTCATCAAACAATAAATATTTGAGCTTTTTTTGAAATGATTTTAATGTTTTTGACAGAGTGATAGTGTCATCAAGCGAATTCCAGAATAGGGTCCCGCTTTGTCTTAGCGTCATTTTTCTAGTTGTGGTTCTTACTTGAGTGATATGTAATTTGCTGGCAGTTCTGGTATTATAGTTGTGAATTTCATCATTATGAACAAAGTAGGTTTGGAAGATAGGTGGAAGAGTACGAGGATAGTTAATGCATCTAAATATAAAGGCTCCAGTTTGGTATTTATTTATGTCATAAACAGTCAATAATTTCAGCTTATAGAATAAGGGCTTTGTGTGGTCTCTAAATCCAACATTAGCAATTATTCGTATCATACATTTTTGTAGTTTAAAAATTTTTCCTAAATTTGTACTATATGTCTTAGCCCAGATAATGTTACAATATTGTATATATGGTAACACAAGCGTGCAGTATAGTGATCGACGTGCTGTGGCTGAAATTAATGACTTAATTTTATTTATAACACCAATGGATTTTGACATTTTTAGAGAAACGCTATTGATATGTGGCTTCCAATCAAGATTTTCATGAATATGAACACCAAGGAATGTTATAGAACTAACCTGTTCGATAAGTTTGTTATCTATCTTTATATCAGTTGTTTTTGTATAGTGCTTGTTTCTAGCACAGAAAATAATACATTTGGTTTTCTTCAGATTTAACGAAAGTTTGTTTGATTTAAACCAGGTGGCTATAACACTGAGCTCTTGGTTTGTAATCTGTATCAGTTTATTAAGGTCTTTCTCTGAAGAAAAGAGACTGGTGTCGTCTGCAAACAGGATTATTTTTAAAAGGGAAGAGCAGTTAGATATATCATTCACATATATAAGGAACAATAGAGGTCCAAGTATGGACCCCTGAGGAACTCCGCAAACGATAGTTTTATGCGTTGACAGTATATTATTGAATTTAATGAATTGTTTCCTATTAAAAGGTAATCTGAGAACCAAAGTAATGGTGTTCCTCTTATCCCATAGTGACTAAGTTTCTCGATAAGAATTTTGTGGTTCACAGTATCAAATGCCTTACTTAAATCAATGAATACACCTACAGAAAATTCTTTTTTATCAATTGAGTTTGAGAGGTTATCAATTAAGTCCAAAACTGCCATAACGGTTGAATGATTTTTTCTGAATCCAAACTGATTATCAGAAAGAATGTTGTGTTTAGTAAGATATTTTATGAGTCTTACATAGACAACTCTTTCAAGAATTTTAGAAAAAATTGGGAGTATTGATATGGGACGATAGTTAGAGAATTTTTTGTTGTCATCAGCTTTGAAAATGGGGAGGACTTTGGCAATGAAAGGATGGATGCAAGTGGCTCTGCAGCCTGTTTGATAACAAACGGATCTAGACAGTCTGGACCTGGTGATTTATTAGGATTAAGATCTCTTATTATAGCAAATATTTCATTATCATCAGTAGGGTAGAATACAAAAGAGTTGGGGTAAGACCCTGTTAAGAACTGAGTGAATTTTGTTTGAGTATATGGAATTTTAGAAGCAAGGTTAGTACCAACATTTACAAAGTAATCATTAAAGGTATTGGCGATTATTTCAGGATTTGTGATATCGCTATTGTTATGGGTAAATGAATTGGGATAATTGAGCTCAGGTTTAGATTTATTTAATAGTTCTTTCAAAGTTTTCCAGGTAGCTTTAATGCTGGTTTTAACAGATTTGAATTTATGATTATAAAAATGTTTTTTAGCTATCCTGAGAAGATGATTAAGTTTATTCCTGTATATTTTGTACTTTTGTTCATATTTGGCTGTCCTATTTTGCAGGAATTTGCTGTAGAGTTTATTTTTAAATTTGATAGATTTAATTAATCCCGGTGTTATCCAAGGCTTTCGGGATTGGTGTTTTGTTAGTTTAACCTTTGTTAATGGAATATGCTGATTGTACAAGGTATTAATGTGATCAAAAAAAAGGGTATAGGCAGAGTTTGGGTCAGATGTGGAGAATACTGAACTCCATTTGGATGACCTTAAAGAGTCCACAAATCTATTCACATTCTCCCTTGTGTTATTCCTTTTATAAATAAAGGGAGGGGATCTTGGTTTGGGCATATTCACATCCATGATAGAGAAGATGGGTAGATGATCAGAGATGTCAGTAAGTAGGATAGCAGATGAAAAAGACTGGGTATAGTTGTTGGAAAATATGTTATCTATCAAAGTTGCAGAATAGGTAGTGATTCTAGTTGGCCTAAATATAGAAGGACACAGGGAGTGAGACAACATTATTTCCAAAAAAATCACTGGTAAGATTGCATATTTCAGTATTTAGTAAATTTATGTTGAAGTCACCCATAATGTGAACAGACTTATTAGAGCTCCCAAGGCCACCCAATGTATTTTCAATATAGTCATTAAATTTCTTAATATCACCATTTGGTGGTCTATATATTACTCCAATTATGGTACTGGACTTGTCAAATTTTATCTCACCAAAAATTGACTGACATACATTATCATCATTGATTTCAAGGTCATTTAATCTGTTGAAATTAAGATTTTGGTTTAGATATAAACCCACTCCACCACCATGCCTATCACTACGACTGCAAGATAGAAGTTTATAATCATCAATATTATAAAAAGATGAATCACAGTCACTTGGTATCCAGGTTTCAGTGATTCCAATAACTGGGAAGGGGAATTTTAGTAGGTTTAGATAGTTGGTAATTTTGTCAAAGTTGTGTGAAAGACTATGTGCATTAAGATGCATAAGTGAAAAGGCATTAGGGTTTGAAGAGAATTTAGTTTTGAACCTTTCTACTTTAAAATATTCAGAGTCATGGTTTACATTATTGTTGCCAGCATAAAATTGGTTATCTGGATCAAGATCAGGTGAATTTACAAGAGGTGAAGTAAGTAGGTATGGATTGAATACCAGGTCTTTAAAAGAGTCATAGCAAGAGTTTAGTGGACTATAATCCTGAATTGCCAGCAAAAATTCGGTATTATCTTCAATTTGATTGAATGGAAAAATAGTTTGGAGGCAAGGTGAGCAAAACCAATCAATTGAGTTATGGTGTAAGGCAATGTGATCGTCTCTGCTGAATTTAGTGCATTTTAGATGGACTCACTTCTTACACATATCACAAAGTATTGCTTTCTGATTAACTTGGACATATTTGGCACAAGCGCTACAAGATTGCTTCGCCAGTATTATGGGATAATAGAGAGAAAAAGGAAGAAAGAAGAGTCGCTAGTGTAATTATTCTAACGACTTAAGTTATATGAGTATGAGTGATCTTATTAATCAAAGTTCATACCATATTATGTAAGCTTTATATTAATGATATTAAGTTTAAAAGTTTGATTATATATTGAAGTATTTATATTTTGACGATTGTCGATACATTATGACAAGATTTCATAGTATATATAATATCATAAAATTTTATCATAATTGCATGTATAAATATAAATAATTATATAAATTTTGTTTTGTAATTTATAGACAGAAGTATTTATATAATTTTGAGGATAGTCAATAAATTATGAGAAAAAAATATATACCGGTGTTAACCTAGGCACACAAATTGATTAACCTAAACACACAAATTTAGTCAATACAAAATAGTTAATACAAGTAGAGTTCGAATACCTCTTTAACTTAAGCAATTACTTGGTTGGGGGAAGCTTGACTAAATCCTTCGGGTGTTTAATTATGATTTTGTTTTGGCTTCCATTTAGAAGGCATATAATTCTTCCATCTAGGGTCCATGTTGTTGCTACTGCTGGATTATTGCGAACAGTATCCAGTAGTTGTTGCCTTTGGGCAGTTAGGCTTTCGGATAGGCTTACTCCAGATCCCTTTAGTCGCCTTTTGACTTTAAATACTTCAGCTCTCTTATTGTAAGAGCTAAATTTTACAATGATGGGTCGAGGCCGATTTTGATTCCATTTTTTGGTGTTTAATCTATGCGATCTGTCCAGATCAGATTTGTTGATTGGTATGTTTAGCTTTGTGTTGAACAGGGTCACAGCGATATGATAGGTATCTTCCCCCTTAACTTCAGCAGCGCCATGTAGGCTATAAGTATGCAATTTCGGCGGCCATATTGGTTGATGCTGTCTAATTCATCAATCTGTTTGAGCCGATTTTTTTCAAGATCGGCCACCAATTTTTCAAGTTTCGCGTTAAGTTCAGAGTACTTATCCTCTAGGCATTTCTGGTCATAAGATAGACTTTCGTAGACTTCTTGTTTGGCTGACTCGCCGATTTTATTTACAACGGATTCGATTATATTTTCGTCTTTGACAAGTTTTTCCGTCACAACATTTATAAATTCCTCGGATTTAATAACAAGGTCCACAATTGTGCTGGAAAGCGCTTCAGCAATCTTAGATATTAGATCCCGGTCAGTAGAGAATAGTTTAAACAAATGTGATTTGATGTCTTCACCTTCCGTCGCCATCTTGCCTTTCGAAGTTTGGCCTCGAGTGACACTCATTTTTTAACTATAACTTACTTCCGAGTACGTAATTTGTAGGAAATATCGTCAATTGTAATGAAATAATAAATTGGACAGTCAATAGCGAGTATATTTTGGTAGCTGATGGCTGATTTAGTTCATGGTATTAAACTTTATTGAGGAGCTCAGTAGGCACAACCGACAGCCATCATTGTTTTACATTTACAAGCAGAAACTTGTCTGTTTGGACTATTTTTTAGTTCTGGTTATAGGTCACGAGAACAGTATTAATAATAATAAGTTTATAACAGAGCGTATAGTATCTGAATTTTAGATATCGTATGACAACACAGCATAACAACATACCATGCGTAATCTAAAATTATCATAAAATTAACAGTTAATCTGCAAAATGGCTTGAATAATTCAAGTGTCAAACTAAAATTTGAAATACATAATTTATTGTAAAACAGGATTTGCATTATTAATTGCTAGCCTAGAACTCCTGTGGTAATAATTGGCTATTGCATCAACAATTGTTGATGCATGATCTTATAGGTGATAAATGACAAATACATTTTACATTATAAAAGCATATATGATACATCATGTAACGTGTTACGCATGTATTATAAAAGGTCGCTCACACTCAAGAGTGCAGGTAAATGCGTAATACATGTGTAATATATACTCAGCTTCCGCAGAGTATATTATATACATGTACTGTATTACGAATCACGTTTTACTATAGCCCTACAGGGATAATTTCTGATACATCAGGTGCCGGATGCAGTAGCCATGCCCCTACGAGACACGAGGCTATATTTGCATGCGCGCAAATATTATTTGGAAGAAAATTGCATAATGCGGTATGTCTGGTAAAAAAAACAAACAGAAGAATATAATAGCATGATAAGGCCCAAAAAAATAATGCGCAGATACATAAAACCACATATACAATTTAAACTAGTATATCAGGAAGAGTGAAACAAACAAATATTAAGAGATATGCCATATTGTCACACAACTGCCAAATGATATTAGGACTAAATTATGCAAGTTCAGTTTAGGTACCAGAACGACAAAATCGTTTAAATATGAAGTAACAATGACAGTGTCCGTGCAAAAAACTTAAATGAGGTCTAGCTATATTGTGTGAAAAACCGAAGGCAACTTTAATGAGTTTACCACAGCAAACACATCAAATTTGAAAGGCCACAGAACATGTATAGTTCATGATAGTCCTGCTGTCAACAGTATGGCGTTCGGGTAGGGCAGTAAACTATACTGCAGTTGCATATCGAATGACGCATAATTTATAGTGTAAACCTCACGCAAACATACTTTTTATTATAAAATTAAAAAATACTGGGCCAGCTCTTTTGCATGGGTGGGAAAACCAACTTTTTAATGCAAGAATGGCACGCTGGACACAATCTCGTACGTGGCTGTACAAGATGTGCATATAGATCCCAATATGTAGATATGTAAATTACAAGGTGTACAAACGGTCATCTATTTGTTCGCCCACGTCACGTTGTAAATCAGGAAAAGAATTAGGAAACTGAGTGTTCTTATAAAAAATGGCGGCCATTGATGAAACACGTGTGCTGATGATCTCCGAGAGAAAAGAAAATTTCTAAGTTATTTACTGATAGAGTCTGCCTAGTTAACATCAAATCAACAACTTAAAACGAGAAGGAATTCATCTAATTCATCATTAAAAGAAATAAGCAAGATAAAACGTGAAAAATTTCGAGAGAGATATGTCTGTAAACACAACACCCGATACAACGTGGCAACGATACAAAATCGACAGCTTCAAAACCTCAACGGCGAAACGAGTCCCTTATGAAGAGTTAGATTTTACCATCTACAAACCAAATGCTAATCATGTAGCATTCTCTACCACCGAAGAACGTCTCCCGATGTGGATAAAGGCATTGTACCTTCGATACTATAAAGATGGCCTCTACAACAATAATACGGAAATCAACACCAGATGGCTCGAACAATATAACACCGTTGACTCGACCAAATGTGATGAAATAGTCATCCATATCCCCGTAAATGACAAGGACATTGCTCTTACCATCACAGTAAAAGCTTCGAAAGGACGTATTGAAGCGCAAGGTCGTTTTGTCAAAGAATGGGGCGCGAAGGAATTTACATGTTTACGCGCCATGGTCGATGAGCCACGTGATACATGGAATGTCGAATCCATTAAACCCTTCGCCGATATACTCCTTAATAGCAAAGAAAAACCATCATACCGACAATCCCTAGCGGCTAAGGATATAAAGCCTAAAGACAAATCGTCTCCTGAAATCATTGAACAAATCACAATGACTACACCTCGCGAGAAATCGTTTTCCTTGGTGAAAGCTCAACTTGCAAACATTGAAGCAGAATTTACAATGTATCGAGAGAACAATGATCAAACGATGTCACAGCTATTCAAGTTGATAGAAAAGAAAGACGAACAGATAAACGCTCTGAAAAATGATATTTGCAAGCTAAAATCGATTGACAAAGAGCAGCAACAAGTTCTCAGTGATCTCACTGTAGAACACTTAAAAATGGAACAAGATATTGAAGCCTTAAATAAAAGATGTCAAAAAACAGAGGAAAAGAACTTGAGCTTGTTAAAATCATTAAACAAGAAAGAAAAAGAATCGGAATGCGAAGATCTTTCTTGGGCCTCCATGTCTGCCAAGACTGCCACACTTCCACCTTCAGGCAACACCAACACCTACACCATACCCACATCAAACAGTTATGAAGCCCTTTTCAATGAAGAGTCTGAAAACAATACCAGCAATGATACTAAAAAGAGAACGAAAGCCAAAAACCAACTCCGCAAACAAAAAACCAAGAACCAGAGAACGAAAACCCAGCTATACCACCACAAAATCATACCAATACTGCGGAAACCATCATCTTATGCGACAGTAACGGACGATATCTTAAACCAAAATTACTCTGCCCAAATACAACAACTAGCTATATTCGTTGTCCAACATTAACAAAAGCTAGACAAATAATCCAGAACACTACCTTTACTGATCCAAAAAATTTTATTTTACATTGTGGAACCAATGACATCGAACACCTCCAACCTGAGCAAAATGTTGACAAGGCGATTGAAGATATTGTTGGTCTAGTCAAAGAAAAACATCCCGAATGCCGAGTGATTATCTCTGGTTTACTGCCAAGAAGAGATGAACTAAATAAAAATATCACCTCTATCAACAATGGAATAGAAAAAGTCCTAGAAAACAAACAAAATACCTCCTTCATCCACCACGAAAACATCAGTACAGAGAAGGACTTCTACGATAACAAGCACCTTAACGAAAGAGGAGTAAAATTCTTTGCGAAAAACATTAAGGGTGCTTACTTCAACACGAAGCCAAAGAAGATGCCCTATATAAGAAAAAACCCTAACCCTTACCCCACCTACAAAGGAAACATTCCGCAACATACATACCCAGCCACATTCAATCTAAAGTACCCAATTGCCCCTAATTACCATCATCGACCATTTACACCATTCCTAAACGTACCACCACCGAATATGCTACAAGATGCCAGCAGATATGCTTCATCCAAGCCCTTGAGTCCCCAAGAACCTACTACGAAACCACTACCAACTGAACTGATTGGGCTGATAAAGCAACTATATGGCTGTATAAATGAAAACAAATAACTGTGA
>CACRXK020011871.1:4804-15785 GCA_902702795.2 Paramuricea clavata
TATACACCAGTTACATGCAGTTATATACAGTATTTATAACATCCATCATTTTATCATTCTAAGATTAAAATTTGTCAACAGAATGACATATACAGCTTATATCAAATTATATTTGCACCGACAAAGCATATGTACCAAACTATGGTAGGCGAGCATGCCCAGGTAATGATCTTTGTTTGCAAAATATCCAGTGTACAGTAATTGCCCAATAACTCAGGCAATGCAAAGCAATTATACTCTTGTCATGAGGCACGCCAGCTCATTTCCATATAAAATGAAATGTAATGTTTTCTAACCAATATTGCATCACTATTAGAAATCCAGCTCATTAACCCATTAAGCGCCAGCACTCTCCCCTTGACAAGTAAAATTGTCTGGCGTTAGACAGAGTAAAATACTAAACTAGGGTGCATCAGGGTGCAATGCGACTCAATGGGTTAATTAACCTGCAATATTATTATGCATTGTAATTACATACTGTACAGAGCCTGATGCAAGTCTTGACCCACACCAAAGTTTTATCTTTAGTACCGGTATCCAATCAAAATGTGCCAGGCGCAATGTCAAATTATTTCACATAATTTAACAACAAGCTAAATATAGTTACAATCACTATTTAATCTATCATTATTTAATTATATATAGCACTAACCAAAATATCAAAAAAATACATTAAATATGGCAATGCTAGAAGTAGTCGGCAATCAGAGTTACAACCATAAAAGCAGTTGTAGGACACAAACATTTAATAACATGTGACTTTATCAGGTCTTCATTTTTCTTTGCCCGCCAGCTGTGAGAAAAATGAAGGTCTGCATGGGCACAGGTTATATAAATCCCATGTAAACAGAGATGAAATTTGCCTCAATAAAGCAAGCTGTCAAGTTTGGTAATGGGGCTGGTTTGCCTCCAGACAAACAAATCTCTGTAAAGACTGTAAAATGTCTAAAATGTCAAACTACCTCATCCCCCCCCCCACAACCCCAACCCCCTCCCCCCCTTCCTGGTATGAACAGCAGTATCAAATAGACACAAACTTGAGTTATTATGTTAATACATACAAATCTACATTGAACTGAACAATTAACAATGTACTACAATGTAAAATATACATAAATTCCACTTACTTTAGAGCCCTAGTGGCCGTAGTGGGCATCTCACATTCTCACAGTATAAATATACTTCAATTCTTGTGCTCACTGCTCAGTTGAAAGATCAAATTCATTCCAAACCTCGGTAATTAATTCGACTGTAACTTAATTGCTCTCCATCATATTCGACGGATATTTCTTCGCATTATTTGTTGAATTTTGTTCATTTGCATATAGTGTTTGCATATCCTTGCCGCCATGACTTGAATCGAATGCCTCGTTACGTCACAGTAGATTTTGATTTTGAAATTTGCATCAGTGAACTGATGCGAGCGCCCGCAATCTGCATGCGATGCATCGCTCAGCGGACTAATCTACCGTGACGTAGGGCTCTAAAACAATAGATTTGATGATGTCACAGTAGATTTTACGCGGAAAAGGACTCGGGACCGATGCATTCACTGATGCAAAATGGCTGAAAATCGATGCAAACAAAATCTACCGTGACGTAGGTGATCATATGTAGGTGATGCATCAGCTTTCTACTGTGACGTCAAAGGATGCGGTAAAAAATAATATATTTTGTCGCGAAATTATTCACGCTTAAGTGTCGCAAAATAAAAAGTAAACAACAGAAAATACTTTTGCGATCGCACGTCGCATATTGGACTTATTTTGACAATTTCGACTGTTATTGAGACTATTTAAATTGGATTTCATCCTAAATAGTGTATTCCTGACCTGGAGTCAAGTTTAAGCAAATAGTTGCGGTTTGATAGCTGGAGAGATTCAAAGATATTCTATTACTGAGTGCTTGACTAAGTATTGACGACATATTATTTCAAGCAACATGATTTCTCAATTTTGACCGATGCATTCGCATCGTTGGCATCGGTCTGGATCCGCCCCTGCTATCAACACAATCAATTTCCAAAGAAATTAATAATGATGAGTTGGGATTTAGCGCGACCAAATTGTCGGGCTGGCTACGCCACTGGGGGTAACCATCACATATTGTCACATGAGATTGGGGGGAGGGGGTCAAAAATAAGAAAAAGTCTACCACAGGGTAAATATTTACAATACTTACACGACCAGATTATATTTTCGAAGAATATAGCTGAATATATGGGGAGCATTTGAATCAAAACAGGCATGTAGCACTGGCCAGTGTTTTTTCGATGTTTATATTTGTTTTTTGTTGTTTTTTTCATTTGGGTCGGTGAAAGTACATCTATTGAAGTAATTTCACTGTATTTTACTATCTTTAGTATCGATAGACCAATTGCGAAACTTAGTGACCGCGCCTTAAACTGCTCGAAAACGAGGCTTATTATGCAAAAACAAATCATTCTGCTATACTTTTATATAGCGAAAAATGAATTTCAGTGTTTGAGACCCGTTTTTATGGTAATCTCTTCATTTTTTTTCAATATTTCTGTTTTGATTATGTAAATCTTTATTAAACTTGTTCATAGATTTAGTCTTACTTCAAATTTCATTGTTTTTTGCGGCGTGCGAGGCAAAGTTTTGCTGTTTTTCGCCGTCCGATAAAAGAAGCAGATTATACCAGAGTAAGAATCAGGTATTTTCCGTCTGTTTTATTATTACATTTCAAAGAATAAGTTGTAACGTTGATTAATTTTGTTTCAGTTGTAATATAATAGCAAGTTTTCGATTTTAACTTTAAAAATATGAAAGTAAATGTCGGGCAAAATTTGTAGAAATTTTATGTTATTATCCTTTGACAAAATCGTTTTTTCTCGCACAAGTCTAAAAAAATCTGGGTAGAAAGAGTTATATTTTAGTTTGTTAAGTTATACTGGCTATTTTATTTGCATGTTGATCAGATTTTAAAGTCTAGATTGATCTTTTCCATATGTTTGTTCCATCGCATGCTAAAACAACAACGAAATATCTCTCCAAAGCGGGTAAAAATATAGTGGGAAATCGATGTTTAGATAAATTTAACAAATATTTATATAACCTAGCACGAAATATTAAGAAAAGATCAAAGAGATTCAAGAAAAAACACTTTAAAAACCCTAAAATTCACTTTTCGCTATATAAAAATATAGAAATTGTTTTGTTTTTGCATAATAAGCCTCGTTCTCGTGCAGTATGAAGGCTCGGCCACTAAGTTTCGCAATTGGTCTATAGCGTGGATTTTTCGACTCTTTTTTGGTAAGGCGGAACTCCACCATCTTATCTTTGAATACCATATCAGGTTTGGTCGATGGCTGTAAGAATAAAGTTTGTATAATTATTTATATAGTTTCATCATTAACTACCATTTAAGCTAAACAGGCTTCATACAATGGGTACATGTCGATTAGCTTCATGCATGTACATGATGTGTAACATATACACGTGCCTGCATGGCTTATAGAAACATTCTTTATAGAGACGGAGATCACAATATACTGGAACTAAATAAGTAGCTGCAACAGCTGTAGGAATAACATTATTACTTTTAAGAATACTTACATCTTTAAATTTCAAAACCATTGAACCTTTAAAGGTTCACAGTTTTCTTTTCGATCAATCGGACTGCACTCACGACAACTTGGTTGTTAATTTCATTTTTCTTCGACACATTCTTGATTCCGTCGCCCAATCTTTCCATGATCTTGAATGAGAAATCTGGCATGATTCGTTTAGTCTCTTTTCGCACCTAAAATATAAAAGCAATTATGAGATCACTTTACTCTTGTCTTCGCGCATGTTCTCAGGATAGCTTACATCAAAAACATAATATGCTGCTATGAGATTCCATCCGTGCTGGTTTCAAAGACAGTGCATCTTCTCCAGCTACAAAAACTTGTGATACCTCCTCCTTTGTACTAAGACATACGAGCTTAAATTCCACATCTTTGTCTTTGAAGTAAGCATCGGATATCTTGGACGGCTGTAAATGACACAGAATACCAATTCATACCGAATGGCAATTGTAATCATTGCATGCGGGCGGACTCTTCGCGAAATCTTGGTGGGGGATTTAGTTTGTCTCCATATGGACCATCTTTTGTTAGTGGAGATCCTTAATTAAACTTTCTTTGCCTTACATTTCATGTTATACAGTTATTCAGATGTCAATCAAAGCTTTTCGCAAATTATTGTGGGGATACCCCACCGCTCGCCATTAATAATACTCGCATTAATAATAAGAGAAAATATATACTTTCAAAGAACTAAGGTAAAAATATGCTATGATTTCAACAAATTCAATTTATTTGTGGGATTTGCCCTCGCCAGTGTATGTGCCTGATGTTTGTACAAGAATGGATTTATTTTGCAGTACTTGCATCTTTGAACTTGATAACACTCGATCCCTTTTTTTGATAATTCTTCTCAACATATTGAACAGCATCCACCACGTCTGCATTTGAAATCTTGCCATCCTTGCGAATAATCTTTTGAAAACTTGAACGCAGGTTATCTATGGACTTCTTCATCGCAAATTGTGGGACTATTTTCTTCATATCTTTCCGCACCTAAATTGAAAAATAGTAAAAGCAATATAGTTGATTAATGTACGAAGTGAACCATATAGTAACGACTTTTACTGCCAATCTGTAATAAAATACATATTAAAATTAAGTACTGCATTTGGATACAAAAAGTAAGTAGTGTTATACAGCACTGAAATATCCATGCAACGCCCCTATAAATTGTACAACACCACAAACAATTTTAGAAAAATTTCTGATGATCTGTTACATCCCGAGATGAAATGTGGATACATAAAGCTGAAAATATTGTCTAAAAACCCTTCGTACCAGGATATATCAGGTTTCAACAACTAGTGCAGGGTCACCGAGAGAAGGAGGGACAAAGCAACAAAGACAGTTAAAATTCCCAGATACAATGAATCCTAGCTCTGTTAATTTTGGATCTATGTGATAAATTAAGACAAATTGTTCTTAAGAATTGAGCAAATAAAAAAAAACAAGGTAATATATTGGAAATGTTTTTTTTACAACAAGCCCTCCCCCATTTTGGTGCACCAAAATTTGTCCTATAATTAGCCTCTCATTATACTATAAAACTTACGTGTTCCGATTTCCCAAGGTAGGGACAAAGTCCTAAAATCTCGGCACAGGAATTTGCTTCATTTTTGATGAATTGCTGCCTGGCAGGGAGGGTATCGTCCACTAAACTTGAATACTCAATAGGTTTTATCAGATATAGAACCCGCTTTATAATCCTTAAGTAGCTTAAGGTTTCTCTTCTGCGCTGCCTCGTCATCAACAGTTTCTCCCAATTTTTCCTTCTTGAGTACAGAAACATTCTTTGCTTTATGAGAATCAGACGGTCCTGCCTTGGAGTACTGGCGGTGATTTCGAAAAAAACGACTCAATTGCTTTCTGGACTGGAAGCTAGAAGAAAATATAACACGAGGTTTTCCTAATCAGCAACACAAGTACAATTAGTAATCGCTTCGCACTAAATATTTAGTGTTTGGAATTACATATATACTGGTGAAATTTGAAAACGTGGTGATGATGATGTATGAAAATGAGAATGATAAATGAAACTCTGACCAACACTGCAGTGTGTGTACCCTGGTTCCAGAGACAATTTGTTGCGAATCTCACTTCGATACTTGATTAGGTCAGACCCTGAACCTCGCACGTAATTGGCTGTTTGTAGAAAAACATTGTCATGCATTATATTATAGCCTACTAAATATAGCAATAATTTTAATTCTGCATATAAATTTTTTGTACCTTTTTCTGAACCTAATCAAGTATGGAAGTGAGATTCGCAACCAATTTGACCAGAGGCTTTTTCGCCTCGCCGTTCTTTTAAGATCCTCTGGAACCAGGATACAGGGTGTGAAACTCCTACAACTAAACACACTCCATATATTGGCTTTTGTTTACAACCAGAAGTATAAAAAGGCGGTGTTTATACAACCATGCAGGCACAGTGAAATATTGTACATTCATACGAAATCAGCTATAACCAAACAAGTTCTTACCCAAAAGGTGGACGAATTTGCATCCTTAAGTTCAGGAAATTTTTCGCATGTTCTTATTGCCATCCTTTTGTAATCCCCATGTTGAGGATGTGTGACCAGATCATAAAAAAAACCCAGACCGACAGCCGCAATTAACTGTTTCCTTGCAGACAGTACATTGCCACTTGCAATGGCAGTTTCAACCTTGATTGAAAGTCTATCGGGAAATGGCAAATGAGTAAGAAGTGCTGACGAATCTGTCTTCCCCTTTTCCTTGGGTTGGGTAGATGATGCCTCCAATTTCCTTTTTCCGCATTGTGTGAGGTGGCGGCAGGTTCTGGTGTAGTTCATGAGGAACTGGACTCTTCTTGATTAGGTTCTTGTGAGGGAACTGTTTCGGTGTACGTGGGACCAGGACATGAGATATAACCATATGTTGTATCAATTAAGTTTCAGGTTTGAATTGAAAAAGTCGAAACAGCTGCCTCCAAATGAGTCATCCGAACTCACCAAAGGCACTAAGTCATTTGGTCCTGCATCATTTTCCAACTAAAAAGAAAAATAATTGTAGTAAAAAATTAAAACGAGGGTTGTACGCAAACTATGATAAAAACCAGACTTTATCTGGTTATTATACATTATCTTCATATTTATTGTCATTGGGAAACTCGGGTAATTGTATTAGGGTTTCGCTTACTTTTACTCATAATTCAGGAGGAGGGCATGCTTCCAAGCCAGTCGCATTTGACAGACCTTATGCATAATTACGTCACAAGGCTTGATGTCCGCAAGGAATGCTGGTCTTAGTAGTCATCGCCCGGGAAAATTAAACAATTCAAAATTGCCACTATCGAAATTTTGACATCAAGCCTTGTGACGTCATTATGCATAAGTCTATTAACACTAATTTTGTCCTGAACAGGAGGGCCTGGAAATGTTGTCTGTAAAATACCAACTTCCAAGCCAAAACTGAAAAAGATTTATTGGTAGACACTCGCATTGCTGCTATTTAGAGTGGCTCCGAGCTATTTAGAATGGCTCCGAGCTATTTAGAATGGCTCCGAGCCATTTAGAATGGCTCCGAGCCTAACGAGCTCGGCTCCGAGCCTATGCAGCTCGGCTCCGAGCCTATGCAGCTTGGCTCCGAGCTATTTAGAGTGGCTCCGAACCTATGCAGCTCGACTCCGAGCCTACGGAGCTAGGCTCCGAGCTATTTAGACTCTGCTCTGAGCTAGGCTCGATATTTCGAGCTAGGCTCCGAGCTATTTAGACTAGGCTCCGAGCAAGGCTCGATATTTCGAACTAGGCTCCCAGCTATTTAGACTAGGCTCCGATCTAGGCTCGATATTTCGAGCGAAGCTCCGAACCGTTTACTAGGCTTAAGTCAAATAAATTACGCACAGATTGCCCAAAAATGTTGAACTCCGGTATAATATCCCTATCTATCCATTGGGATACACTTAGTTACTCACACTTTGTAAATTCCCTGACGGAACTCTATTTAAACAATGAAGATTCGGAATTCCAAACTGTTTTGAACTATCTCATGCATTGGACGAAAGGCAAACTTTTAAAACATTTCAAACGTAAAAGTTTTTACACTTTGTAAATCTTTTATTTCAATATATATTAGTTCTTACACGAGCCGGTTCTTACAATATTTGAAATCTTTTATTTTTTAAATAAATGTTTTGTGTCTTAAAATAAGTCCTAGATTCTCGTTCAACCAAACTCCGTATATATGCCTCAACTTCAACTTTCGCACAGTGTTGATAGTGCTCCCTGGATGTATGCGCACCGCACGTCTCCAACCAACCCAATTCATCAAACAACTTATCAGCTTTCGGACAGCCATATTTCTCCAGGTTTACGTTTGGTACGCCAAGGTGAACAAACATGTCTCTTTCATAATTATCACCCTTATAGTAATTTTCGAAGTAGATTTGATTTTATGTTTTTGGTAAAAGTCCAATACGATAGTGTCAAGTTCGTGTAATCCTCGAGCGATAATACCGCGCGGAACACCAAATGGAAGGTGATGTATATTGCGCGTTAAGAAACGACGCTGCCTTTTCTTCGTTTTCTCATCAAGGGCATTCCAACAGAGACCAATATCAAAGAAAAAGGATTTAGCGTACAAATCACCAACTCGGAGAACACCTAACTCCTTACAAATTTTTTTTACGTACACAAAAACCATCCATATCCATGATTCCAATCACCTCTCAAAGATTCAAAGGAGGAGTGATATTACTACTGGCGTTGACTATTTTATCACCTGAAACATGATTCACCTGGTGTTGCAACGACTCAACATGATCCTGTAGCAGTTGATTTGCCTCCTCTGAATATCGAACTTTCTTGGATAAACTGTTCTTTTCGTCAATTAAAAAGCCAAGACGACCCGAAAAAAAACACAATCTGTAAAGAAATTTTATTAGCTTTAACTCAACTTATGAAGAAATCCTATAATTCTAAGATGTCCTGTGACTAATGCACCATATCACAAATTTTTTTACATCCCATATTTAATTACATGTATAATTATTAATAGACAATCGATATTATTAAAAAAGCATGCACGGTCACTCACGAAAAAGCTTTACGATGTTACTTCGGGCAATCTTCTATAGGGTATAACAAAAAGGTTTTTTATCGGAAAATTTTGACTTATCAACAGTCAGTCAAACAAAAAGTTTCTCTATACACATAGCAACACCTCGTCACCCTGTAGAAAGCCGCCATATTTGTTTTACGGCCTGTTCGCAGGCGTACAGCCCTAAGTAGTCTACCTGAGTGCACACACACAACTCGATAGCATAGTATGTAGCGCTACGCGCAGATACAATGTCGATGTTCCCGACATATTTTTCCAATCCCTTTCAAGTTTGCCGGCTATCCTAACCATCGCATTTCTATTAACTGTGATTTTACTATTATCAGTTCAGTATAGATTCTACTCTAGGACTCTCTCATGATGATGACAGAGATGTCTTTTGCGTCTAAATGGGTTAATGTAAAATGTGACCCTTTGATGTTAGACGGTCAAATAATTATACACTGAAAGTAGCATGCTTTTTATCTTAATAATGGGTTAACACGAAATGTGGGCAGACAATCTAGTTAACCTTTTAAGTCCAAACATCAAGCAAAATCACCAGGCTGGTTGTTCGAAAGCCGATAACCAAAGGTTAACAATAGGTTAACAATAGGTTACATACATACATACATACATACATACTTTATTGTGTTCCCTAAATAGGGATTTTCAACACTGATTTACAAAAAATAAATGTTGTTCTATTTACAAGTTTTAGAATCTAGAATTTAAATTAAGGTAAAAAGGTAAGACATTTGTATAAAGTTTAACAAGGTAAAATTATCTACTTATATATTTGTTCTAGCATGCTTCGCTTCAGTTCGTTTTTGAAAGTTTTTAGGGAGTCTAACTTTTTGTACTTTATGTCCAAATCATTCCAGAGTGTAACGCCTCTATAATGAAAGGACCTTTGACCTGCAGAAGTTTTGTACAATGGTATTTGCAGTGAGTCATGGCTACGTGTATCTCGTTGATGAATGTCAGAACGTTTTGTGAATAAATCGCTCAAATAATGTGGAGCAAGTTCATTGACACATTTGTACATCATAATAGCCTCTCTTAGTAGTAATTGTTCCTTTACTGGGAGCCAGTTAAGTTCACGTAAGCCTGGCGAAATATGGTCGAACTTTCCAATATTTGTTATTATCCTGCATGCAAAATTTTGTACCAACTGTAGTTTCTTAATGTTGGTAGACGAAGTGTTTGACCAAACCGTTGAACAATAGAACATTTTGTTCATTACAAGTGCCGAGACGATGAGAGTTAAAGCTTCTTTATCGAAACATTTTTTGACTCGGTTTATTTGGCACAGGGAATTCATACATGAGGAAACCAGGTTGGTGATGTGCTGGTCATATGTCAAATAAGAGTCGATTGTCATTCCTAGATCTTTGGCAAAGGAGACGGGGGTAATAGTCTCGTTGAGGAAGTTTATGGTCATATCTACGGGAAGTTGTTGTAGGTTTTGCCGTGTGCCAATCAGCATGTATTTGGTCTTTCCCGGGTTAATAAGCAATTCATTTTCGGAACAACTATTTGCAATCAAATACAAGTCTTCCTCAAGTTGTTGCTTTAAACAGTCCACGTTAGCCACAGTGAAAGATAGTAATATCTTGGAGTCGTCCACGTACGATTCAAGTTTACTATGGTGGACTGATGAGGGCAGATCGTTAGTATAAATACTAAAAAGTAAAGGTGATAAAATTGCACCCTGTGGTACACCATAAGAAACAGGGAGAGGAGTGGACACAGTTGATCCAATTCTGACTGATTGAGTTCTTCCGGTCAAGTAACTCTCAAACCATTTTACAACGCTTGGAGAAGCCCCGACGTTGCTAAGTTTTGTAAGGAGAAAAGTATGATTTACACTGTCGAAAGCTTTAGATAGATCTATTAGAATCAGTGCAGTAACCAATTTCCCATGCATGGCCTTTAGGATAGTATCTCCGGTCAAAAGATTCAATGTTTCGCATGAGTGATGTTTCTTGTTCCCGCTCTGGTGGGTTGACAATTTTTTGTTCTTCATTAGATACGAACCAAATTGATTCAAGGCGACTTTTTCACAAATTTTCGAAAGAAAGGGAAGGAGAGAAAGTGGGCGGTTATTTGATGCTTCCTCGTGGTTTCCATCCTTTAACAAAGGGATAACTTCTGCCTCTTTCCATGCTATAGGGAACGAAGATGACGACAGTGAACAGTTAATGATATCGGTGAGGGGCCCAAGAATTACTGGTAGGCTGTGTTTGATGACACGCATACTCACTTTGTCTTTGCCGGGTGATTTGTTTGACGGCATAGCTAATATGATGTTCCTTATTTCTGAACAAG
>CACRXK020011873.1:0-11895 GCA_902702795.2 Paramuricea clavata
TATACCTCCCGACATAATACTGATTTATCCTTGCCCATGAGAAAAATTATTTAAAAAAACAACAATACAAGTAAAAAGTAAAGATCGTAACCATCCATCACCCCGAATTTAATGCGAAACACGTGAATTTATAGAGAAACACGTGCGTTGCTTCATAGCTCGTATTCCAGCGTGTTCCGGGTGGGATTCCGGGTGTTCCGGGTGGGGTTCCGGGTGTTCCGGGTAGGGTTCCGGATGTTCCGGGAGGGGTTCCGGGTGTTCCGGGAGGGGTTCCGGGTGTTCCGGGTGGGGTTCCGGGTGTTCCGGGTGGGTTCCGGGTGTTCCGGGTGGGGTTCCGGCTTTTACAGACACCCTGCACGAAAGTTGTAAACAACACCATATAAGGATAGACATTCCATATTTGGAAAAACGAACGTTACGGGCAAGATATTCAAATTCATTAGTCATCGATGCAGGCTCTCAATTCAGCTTGAGAGCCTGTTCGCAGGCTAGTGTGTTAGATACCGTAAAGTCTCGAAAGTAAGCGCCCCCTTCGAAAGTAAGCGCCCCCTCGAAACTAAGCGCCCCCACCCCCGAAAAGTTGTAAAACATAGGGTATATATAAAGATGGACTTCAATGATCTGGTTTTTTGCACTTCACTTGGTGGTATTAATATTAGAATGCTGTTCTTAGGGTTTGTAATCCAAGTGAGTATATATATATATACATTTTAAGACCTGACCAGGAACGACTGCGAAAAATGCAGCACAAGGTCCTGCTTTTCGAAAAGCGATTAGCGGAACTTCTGTTGTTAGCGCGTGTCGATTTCTTGAAACGATGTAATTGATTTGTGAAAATACTCAGAATGCTTTAGTTAAATATCATGGTCAAATGGTCAGAATGCTTTAGTTAAATATCATGTTCAGAGTTTAGTTAAATATCATGTTCAGTTCCATGGTCAGAATGCTTTAGTTAAATATCATGGTAGGTTCAATTCCTACCGTAGGTTCAATTCCTACCAAAGGACCTTGTGCTGCATTTTTCGCAGTCGTTCCTGGTCAGGTCTGAAAATGTATATATATATACTCACTTGGATGATAAACCCTAAGAACAGCATTCTAATATATATATAAAGATAACAATTTATATAAAAGATAACATTTCGAATAATGACATGATAAAACATGTTAGAAACAGTAATTTTAAGGACCCAGTTTACACTATATCGCATTTAACGCATATATATCATAGTCATTAAAGAAACTCTCTAAACCATATGTATACCATATATACTCTATAGCATGGATTTAAAAATTGCCGATGCTGAAAATAACAACTCGAAAGTAGGCGCCTTCGAAAGTAAGCGCCCCTTGAGGCCACTAATTTCGAAAGTAAGCAGGGCGCATACTTTCGAGACTTTACGGTATGATAGGTTGGGTTTAGCATTTGGAAAATTTACGGACTACCGAAGTTACGCCCGTTTTCAAATTAAGTCACTAGCCTTATCATATTGAGTTTTTATGTCAATCCGAAACTAAAATTGTTTGCATGTCGTGTTTGATTGCAAAGACATTGGCTTCATAACCTTCATATAAAAGTTAGATTTATTCACAAAATATTTTAGACACAATTGTTGCAAAATTCAGCTGAACATTCGACAAAATAATAATATGACCAAAATATTCTTGTGCAACTGGGTCACTTTTTTGTATATGTTGCTTTATATTTATAGGTTCATTATCCTTTTTTATGGAATCAAATAAGGTATAAAGCGCAACGAGATTGCAACGCTTTTTTTTCGGCAGGTCACGTGTAATTTTGAAAACGAGTGTAGGAAAAATAGCCATAGGGGAAAATAATAATAATACCTAAATATAAAAATATCACAAAAATAAAATAAAAACAGCAACAAGTAAACAAAACCGACCAACAACACTTAAAGATGCTGTAAGGTGCGTTCTGTGCATAACAAAGGGTGACCCGCAGATATAAACATTGCCCAAATTTTGCATCTTTCTAACTTTTTTGAATTGAAACGTAGAGTTTATATTCATTTACAAGCATAGCGAACCAGAAAGTGTTAGATAATAGATATTCAGTTAGCATATCATATTTTACAAATATATAGCGGTTCAAAATGTAAACAAAGCGTTTGTTTGTATTATAGTCAATACGGACATTACGGCATCTTTAAAAAAACAATCTGGTTAAAATGTTTTCCCTCCTTAACCTATACAAATAACCTTATATTTGTGTTAACATAATATTCCTGTTTAAACTTCCTGCATGGTTATTTGAATTTTTTTCCTACCACAGTCTGGTTACTTTGACCAGGACTTCTTGCATGGTTAAACCATAGCCTGTGGAAGGGAAGATGGCTGTGAAACCATTAGAATAACAATATAATTCATTATCTATGTTAGTCAACGTTTATTCATAAATCTGGTCCTTCGCCGTCGTCACGTGTGTATTGTATTTTTTCCCCACTAACCAATAGCAATGTTTTAGGAAAGTTGCTGACTTATCCCTGACACGAACAATAGGGAAATTGCTATTGGCGGATTTGGCAAAAATACACACATGCATGAAGGTGAAGGACCAGATTCATGAATAAACGTTGACATCATAGACAGTCAATGAGTTATATTGTTATTCTAATGAGTTTCATAGCCATCTTCCCTTCGATAGGCTATGATTAAATCAAGCGGACTTTATGCTAGGTAAACAACCAGGGGCTCTGCTTATATATCCACCTAGGATAGAGTTTGGCTTTTTGTAACAAGGACATTTTACTATGGTAGAAGTTAAGATAAAATAACCAGGAAATTTAACCAAAAAATTTGAGTTAACCCAAACAGTACGGTTATTTCTAGATTAACCAGAAAATTTTAATCAGAGTGTTTTTAGAGCGAACATCTTATTTACGACCGTTATTGCTAATTTGTTTAAACCACTTTTTCTGACGCACAAATATATACTTATCATATATGCCTTTTAATTCAACGTGTAAAAACAATAAGGGTAAACGATCGGATATATAACATGCATGCGTACAGGACTGTATACATCATTCTTAAGATATCCTACCGTGGGCCCAGGACTCCCTCGACGTCCTTGTGGTCCCTGGGGTCCCGGTGGTCCTGGTTTCTAAGAACGATAAAATTGAAAACAAATTAAAACAGGTTCTATTGTATACCAAGTGTCAAAGTTCATGCATTCATGCATCTCATTGGAGGAGAGCGTATCACGTGAAAGTCATAAATTCAACTGGCAACAGCTCTAAGTTAGCTCCAGTCATGGAGCTTTCTTGTTTTTTTTGTTTTTTTCTTTGACGTGATGTATAATGAGCTACCTATATATTGACTGGAACATTCGGGAAAGGGTGTGTTTTGTGCATCCTCAACTCCCAATATTTGTGGCAGTCACGGGTTCTTTCCTCGGTCCCAGTCAATAAGTATTATTAGTTATCTAATTCTTATCCCATGCATTAGAAACTGGTCATCAATAATGGCGGGGGCTGTGGGTGCATGAGGAACTCTCAACACTGCACTTTTTCTTGAGCCCGAATTCCATATCGAATTCTGTAACCCCCCCCTTCCTTATTAAAATATACATATATTAAAATATTTATGGTCATTTATATTGTATAAAGCAGCCCCCTGGCACAGATTTTGGGGTTTGAGGCCGCCCCCATTCAGGCTAAATTACATGGGAGCGCCCCTATTTTCTCACCCACAGCCACCTCCCATTATCAATGATCGGTTCCTCAATGTCCCAACCAGGGAATCGAATTCATTTCAGGTCAGCCTACGTCCTCCTACAATCGTGGATATAGACCTTCCAAAAACACTCCAGTTAAAATTTCCCAGTGAACCTGGGAATAACACTATTACTGCATGTTGTTAACTTAATGTTCATGGTTAAATTTCCCGGTTATTTTACCTGGCTTCCTGCCACAGTCTAGTTAAAGTATCCAGGAATCTGATTATATTAGACCATGCAGGACGTCCTTGTAAAATAGCCAGACTCTGAGACTCTATGCTAGGTGGGTTATCTACCTATAGCATAGTCTGGTTAATTTGAACAGAAAGAAAAGGTTAAAATAACCAGGAAATTTAACCAAGACTAATGGTTTCGCTGCATGGCCAATAATACATTAATTTTCTACTGCTACTTTGCCTTCTAGGACAAAACGCACGTTAGGTTTCTCAAGTAAGGTTCGTTTATACTACTAAAGTAAGGTTGGTTTATACTACTAAAGTAAGGTTGGTTTATACTACTAAAGTTTTTTTGTTGTTTTTTTCAGTAAGGTTGGTTTATACTACTAAAGTTTTTTTGAGAAATCTAACGTGCGTTTTGTGCCAGAAGGCAAAGTGATTGTCTTTTGCTTGATATATGATATATGATATGATATGATATGATATACTTATACTTCTAAGGTTGCATGGTTTATACTACTAAAGTTTTTTTTGAGAAATCTAACGTGCGTTTTGTCCTAGAAGGCAAAGTGATTGTCTTTTACTTGATATATGATATATGATATGATATACTTATACTTCTAAGGTTGCATGGTTTATACTACTAAAGTTTTTTTTGAGAAATCTAACGTGCGTTTTGTCCTAGAAGGCAAAGTGATTGTCTTTTGCTTGATATATGATATATGATATGATATACTTATACTTCTAAGGTTGCATGGTTTATACTACTAAAGTTTTTTTGAGAAATCTAACGTGCGTTTTGTCCTAGAAGGCAAAGTGATTGTCTTTTGCTTGATATATGATATATGATATGATATACTTATACTTCTAAGGTTGCATGGTTTATACTACTAAAGTTTTTTTTGAGAAATCTAACGTGCGTTTTGTCCTAGAAGGCAAAGTGATTGTCTTTTACTTGATATATGATATATGATATGATATACTTATACTTCTAAGGTTGCATGGTTTATACTACTAAAGTTTTTTTGAGAAATCTAACGTGCGTTTTGTCCTAGAAGGCAAAGTGATTGTCTTTTGCTTGATATATGATATATGATATGATATACTTATACTTCTAAGGTTGCATGGTTTATACTACTAAAGTTTTTTTGAGAAATCTAACGTGCGTTTTGTCCTAGAAGGCAAAGTGATTGTCTTTTGCTTGATATATGATATATGATATGATATACTTATACTTCTAAGGTTGCATGGTTTATACTACTAAAGTTTTTTTGAGAAATCTAACGTGCGTTTTGTCCTAGAAAGCAAAGTGATTGTCTTTTGCTTGATATGATATGATATGATATGTATACTTGTACTTCTAAGGTTGCATGGTTTATACTACTAAAGTTTTTTTTTGAGAGATCTAACGTGCGTTTTGTCCTAGAAGGCAAAGTGATTGTCTTTTGCTTGATATGACATACTCATACTTCTAAGGTTGGTTTATACTACTAAAGTTTTTTTGAGAAATTGTCTTTTTCTTGATATGATTCTGTATAGCCACGTGTCGTGGCATGCATGCATGCGCGTTAATGAATGAATAGATTGCTCACGAAGAGTGACGAATAACGTGCTTAGTATTCGGAAGGATTACCACATTTAAGATTCAGTTCTCAATTAAATACAACTATATTCGTGATTGCAAAACAACACGTATAGCTAATGTTTTTTTTTTGCGATTTAAGGGGATCAAAAGAGACAAAATTAATTTTCATTGCCATATCCCTTTAAAGATATGATCTTATTTGGTTTCTTAATCTCGTATATATAATATACTATATCAGTTTATACTATAGATTGTACAATTAAATGAATGACTAGACTCGAACTGATGCCTCTTCATGTTTCAAAGGGCATTCTCCGTCATAGAAAGGTTTCGTTGTTAGACTAGTTTGTTGCTAAAGGTAGATCATGTGGGTGTTTCATGTATTTGTTGCTACGGTGATGATTTGTTTATTTTGTACGACAATGTTATTTAAATGCTTGTGGGAACCCAGTGAAGCATAAACAAACTAGATATAAGGAAGCATTCCAAATTGCTGAATATACTTGTGGGTTGAGTTGGTTCATTGAATAATTTCGTTTTCATTCCCCATTACTAATTGTACCAAGCCGTGTTTAGCAAGTATTTTCCTTAATATATTGCCTTAAATAAGATATAAAGAAAATATAAATATAATTGAGATTTTCATCTTTCAGTAGTTGTGATCATAAAAACTACCTATTTAAAATGACTATATATGATGCAGGGAAATAGAACATTTTCTCTAGTATACTTCTCAAAAAGATTTTATTCAAATCACAAACACAGTAAAATAAAAATATAATTTCTATATCAACATATATGTAACAAATATAAAACATTTTCCGTGTTGATATACACAGTTATATCAACACGAGTGGAAATTGAGAAACGAGAAATTGTGTGGAAACACGACGCCGAAGGGCGGAGTGTTTTCACACAATTTCGAGTTTTCCCAATTTCCACGAGTGTTGATATATAACTATATATCAATACGGAAAAAATGTTTTATATTTGTTTTATAATATAGCACAAAGAAACATAAAGAAAGAAATTTCCAACGTTTCCGTGTTGACATTGAGTTATATCAACACGGCTCTTAGCCAATCAGCATTCAGAATTTACAAATGCTATATTATAAACGTATACATACTTAATTCTACTACTATGGCTAAGCCGGGAAAAGGTAGGCGCCCTGTCTAAGAAGATTGCCTCCATAACATCATTTTTTGATAAGCTTTGTTTCCTTTTCCATGATATAAATAATATGGACAAGGAATATTTATGCCAAAATAAACATTTCATACAGTATAATTATAGCTGCAATCTCAGAGTATTTGTCTATAATCCTCTTAAATAAGGTTTATATAGTTCACGTTTAATAAACGTGCACATCCGCGCAGATAATTTATACTGCCCACACAAAATCCGATCGAGGCGTATTTATTTTCCTCTATCTTTAGTTTTACTTGGCAACGAATACAATAAATACGCGGAAAAAATGACGTTAGATTTTCCGTTCTTTTAATCATTAATGATTGCTATTTTACATGCTTTGTTATTTTTTTACCGAATTAGATTAAATGAGGTTATTTTTTATTTGCTTTTGATTTAACCTTTGAGTACAAGGTTATATAAGTTTGAAAAATAAATTAACTATGTTTATGTTAAGTTAAAAATATCCCCCTAATATATAGCGAGCATTTTTGACCAGATATGCAAGTGTTAAACCAACTTAAGCTGTTAAAGAAGTATCAGGAATATTGGCAGAAACATGTCTATCCTTATTAAAACATTGTCGAGTATGCACGTATATATAGCGTAGGTGACATATTATGAACGATAATGTATAACTCTTCGCCATCTGTGATCTAATTTTTTTTCCAGTAACCATCCAGTTAGCCCAGTAGGGTTATATTGAACCAAATTTAACTCCAAACGTGGAGTTAAATTAACCACTCCTTGAAATTAACAGTGAATTTAAACTGAATGCAATTCCAAGCGTTTTGCAATCATGATTTGATCAATAAAACCACACGTAAGATAGTAAATTTTCGATTTAATCTAAATGATTTTCATACTAATTAGCAGACTAATTAATGAGTTAATTAGTTTAATTAGTCTGAGGATCATTTAGATTGAATAGAAAATTTAGTAATCAAAACATGATTCTAAAACACTTCAAGTTGATATTAGGCCAATTAAAAAAAAATTTCAGTTTTTCATCACCGCCACAGCCCCTGAAAAATTGGCCGGCCGAAATTTTGTTTTAATTTATATTAATTAAGCGAGCATCAAGAAAAAAGTTCCAAAAAATTTGAAATTTAAATAATCAACGGAAGAACTGTAGAAGGCTACAAGTGCATGACAAAGGCTATGAAATTGCTATTTTCAGTAGTCATACTTTATGGTTCAACTTAATTGTTTTTATTCCTTTAATAACTATGTTTCATTACGCATCAGTGGTGCGCTATCAGAGTACAACGTGGTCTTGCATTCAGATGTGAAAGTTAAAATGGCTCTTGACTGTGACTATTTTCTCGCACAGACAAAATGTATGAAATGAAAAACCACCTTTTAGCCCGTTTTTTAAAGGGGAAATACACTACTTCCACTATTAAAAGGCTCTGGGAACGAGGTTTACTGTTAACGAAAAAAATAAAAATAAAATAAAAAACCGCACGCCCGCCCCATGTTTTTCAAAAAATCTGATGAAAAACTGAAAATTTTTTAATGGCCTTTGTGTTCTGGTTCATATTTTTTACAAATTCACTCAACACTATGGTGATACTAATCATACTATATAACATGGTGATAACCTTTTCAAATGATGCAGTATTTAACAAGAAGTTGAACGAAAGATGACTCAGAATGGCTCCTTCGATACCACAGAATAAAAACAACGATTCCGTGCTGATTTCGTTTTGTATATTGTGCTCTTAAAAATGATCGAGACTCTGGCATGGCGAGTAACATGCAGTCTTGGAAGAACTGTTTAATTCTAAAAGTCTTAGAGTTTGAGTGTATAAAATATAAGAGAAAATTAATACTTTAAGCGCTCTTCCGCATGCGAGGCCAAATTATAAACATACCAACCAGTCGAATTGGGGTGGCAAAGGTGAAAGGCACAACGAAACGCCACACAAGGTGCCAGAAAAGCCTAATACAATTAATATGCAGTATAATGCGCGCAAAAGCGCTTAAATCAATCCTTTTAAAATTTTATTTTGTGATAGCTCTTACGTGCATTGTGCAAGGCTGGTGATTTTTATAATAAGATTTATACAACTTCGGTACAGGTAAATCTAGACCCATACTTGGTAGTAAGACAATGTGTCTAACTTGAGGTTAAACGAATGATAAAAAAACCCGTCAAGGACAAGGGCATGATAAGGCGTTATAATCACAGTCTAGTAGCAAACAGGGAGACTAACCATTTTAACACGTTCAGATAAAAATAATTAACAATGATATGTTTCACGACTGGTTTCACGTTAAAAATTCTTTTAAGAAACCTTATATAGATAGCCATGCATTGCCATTGGTTTAGCTTTATATCCACTGTATGAAGTCAATACAAGCATAAAATTTATGTCCATTTATGCGCCAAACATCAACTTCAAACGCCAAACATCAACTTCAAACGTACAGCTTTGGTGAATATACGTGAACTATTCAATAGTGGTTAATTTGCTTTCTTAAATCATTGCTAAAGAACACAAGTTTAATAATTGTTTAATATATTTCAAAAGGTGTAATTAAAGCTGTTATAATAGAGTTGTAAAATCAAAAACTTCGTTAGCGGTTTGACGTTTGCCGTAAACGTCAATCTAAAACTCTCTAACGACATCTACAACTCCCGCAAGATTCTCACTATTTATTAATTTCCTACAATATTATGAATTTCGTTGTATTAATAGCATTTTTGTCCGGCTTGTTTAAGGTTTTTTACTCTCGATGCCCTTACGATCTCGTGTTATTTATACCTTCATGCATGAACGCAATCATCTTATAAAATAAGATTTACTTGCAGTCTGGCCAAACTCGACGGGATTACAAAAGGTTCAAATGAATTAAATCACACCAAGATACGAAATGTGAATTGACGCGCAAAGATTAAGGGTGCAACACTTAAAATTTGATGCCAGAATTTTAACGAGATTATTAAGTTAATTAACACTGTAACACCGGTAAACTGAAGAGGATTTCTCTGTCTTCCTGACATTGAACACGGCTTAAAGTAAACATATGTGTATATAGCTGAGATTGATCTAGGCAAGAAGGACAAAATCCAACACCACAGGCACAGCAAGAAAGAGCATCTTTAATAGAATGAGTAAAATTGCAAAGTTTTGTTGCGAAATGGTGTAAAATGAAGACAATATAGCCCTGTGAAGTTCGCAAATTTTGTATATATTTGTATTACGCGCGGCAAAAATAAACACTTTCGGCTCAAAAATGGTTATCTTTCCCGGGCGTAATGCAAATATATCACAAAATTTGCGAACTTCACAGGGCTATATTTTCCTCATTTTACAACAATTCGCAACCAAACTTTGCAATTTTACTCATCAGTTTAAGATGCTCTTGCCAACTACGGTAATGGTTATTGGATTTCATTCTTCTTGTCCAGATCAAAATTTCGTCTATAGCTCGAATCATCTATTCAGGGGAATTAATTTTGAAGCCAGAATATTTACAATGACGATCTCGAGATCGAAACTACTGGGGGTGCCCCCCCCGTCTCTATCTCGTCGGGCATATCCATACAATTTCGTCGGGCAAAATTTGTAAAAGCAATAGTTGCAGGAAAAATGTTGATAAATTTACGAAAATATTACTGAAAAATTGTACAAATTACGACGGTACATTATTTTGAACGTTAGTGAAAAATGCTATGTCCGGAATCCCCCAATGAGACTTGAGGCGGCCATATTGTGAGGAGGCCACTAATATTATGAAGAGGCATCTAATAACCAATTTCTCTCTAAAGGCAAAATGTTTTTATTCCTATACCAATCACCAGAAACTTTAAGAACCTCTCCTAGCATGCCAGCAACACCACAGTAGATTTCAGACATTCCAACTCTCCAGATTTTCCTGGGGGTCTCCCGAAAATTCATGCAATCCCCTGGTCTCCCAATTTTTCTGAATATTCAGGAAATATCGTAACAAAATCATAAACATACTGTTTTTAGCAGCGTAATAGTCTGTCTTGACCTTTTATGAAGTTACTTTATGACAATTTATAGGATCACTTATATAACAACATATTCCCAAAATGCAGCAAACGCCATTTCAGAAGACTTAATTTTTCTTATTTTTTCCCAGAAGAACTAGATTTCAACTCACTGAACAGTCTCTCTAATTTTTACCTCCAGTGGTTGGAATGTCTGAGTGATTAGATCACACCAACCGTTGATATTGTTTATATGAGTTCATGGTTGGGGTACAAATCCCACATTCAAAAATTAGTAAATATCCAGAAAAAGATAGTAAGATTAATAACCTTTAAATCATATTCAGACCATACTGAACCAATTTTTAGTGACCTTAATATACTAAATTTGTATAAATTGAATGATTTTTTAACGTCTATTTATGTTCCGATATTTTAATTTACAAAATCTTCCGGAAATTTTTGATAAATATTTTTTAACTAACAAAGAAATCCATAATTATAATACAAGAAACGCATTATTGCTACACAAAAATTGTACTAGAACAAATTATAAAAAACACACGCTTGCTAATCACGGCATCGATGTTTGGAATAATCTTCCAGCGCAATATAAGCAAATTAAATCTTCCTTAGTATTTAAATTAACAATGAAAAAATATCTTCTTCAGTCAAATTAGAATTTGTAATTAGAATTCATAAGTACTATGTGGCATGATGAATTCTACTTGGAATTCATCATGCCACATAGAAGGACAAGTAATTGTTATACTTTAATCTATTATATCTTTATACAATCTCCTTATTGTATAATAATATATCGTCATAATTACTTTGAAAACAATTGAACTATACTAACTTTAATATTATATTAATTTAAATTGTAACTAGGGACCTTAAATAAAAGCCTTTTGGTTTCTAGAAGGTTCCAAGCCCTACTATTTGTAAATATTTCCTATCTTAATTGTTAATTTTGATGTGATTTGGGCGAATAAATAATAATAAATAATAAATAAATAAATATTATGCATAGCAGACGCTCTGTCCGGGTTCTCCTCCGCAGTGAGGCTTTGAGTTGCTACCGAAACGTATCAAAAACATTTCAAAATTTAGTGAATGTTGATTGGTTAATTCTTCCGTAGTATACCGTAACCTCCGACCATAAGCCCTGGGCTTATATTCTTTCGTAAGCGACTTTTGATGGGCTTATACAAGGGGGGGGCTTATATACGGGGGG
>CACRXK020011874.1:0-15782 GCA_902702795.2 Paramuricea clavata
ATATATATATATATATATATATATATATATATATATATATATATATATATATATATATATATATATATATATATATATATATATGTATAATATATATATATATGTATATAATATATATATATGTATATATATATATATGTATATATATATATGTATATGTATATATATATATATATATATATATATATATATATATATATATATATATATATATATATATATATATATATATATTATATATGTATATATATATATATATATATATATATATATATATATATATATATATATATATATATATATATATATATATATATATATATATATATATATATATCTCTCTCTCTCTCTCTCTCTCTCTCTCTCTCCCTCTCTCTCTCTCTCTCTCTCTCTCTCTCTCTCTCTCTCTCTCTCTCTCTCTCTCTCTCTCTCTCTCTCTCTCTCTCTCTCTCTCTCTCTCTCTCTCTCTCTCTCTCTCTCTCTCTCTCTCTCTCTCTCTCTAAGATAAGCAGCTTATCTGAAGGTATATAGCGTTCCAGTTGGTTAAAACATAGTCGGAACACTCGTCAAACCTGTAATTTGTTCATTTAGAGCTTGAAATGTTCCCCTTAACAATGCGTGACTGCCAACTCTCATCAACTCTCATTCTCGGGCTCGAACGAGAATGAGAAGCGCGAGAGTCGATGCGGAATGATTCAAGGTTGATGAGAATTTATGAGATTTGATGTGAGCCCGCGGTAAAACGCGATCGAGAGTTGCAGCCAGATTGCAACTCACGTCATCTCATCCTCGTCTGACGGGGAGTTTAAAATTTATTTATTTAATTCGCCTTGTACATATTACATATAGTGGCAGGAAATACGCAACAGCGTAATTGCCAATTACTGCGGGCCCGAAATTATACTGCGGTTTTACATTTGATAGAACAGGCAAGTTTGATTTTTTTTATGCTACCATAGGGATATTGTCATGAAGGAGAATGTAGAACGCATAGTGAACAATGCACTGAATTATGGAATGGCGGTATGTATTTTAAAATTTCCTTTTACTTGAAATTAATGAAAACATGACGACGTATAGATTTTTATACGAATTCATGATCATACTGATATCACTCGATTGCCAGCAGGTTAGACATCAGGCATATTTTCACTCACGAAGTAAATGAATGCAATTCCCCAACAGAAATTACATTCAAACCTGGCACGTTTTTGACAGCCCATAGTCAATAGAATAAAGGAGGCTAGGAAACTCGATGCATGAGACACCGTCGAGTTTCCTAACCATGGACACAGCGAAGACTTTGTGGGGGTGGAGGGTGTAAAAGGGTCCGTATTACCTGATTTTTTAAATTGCTAGTTTTAAATTTTACGTTACTTTTTACGTTAAAATTTAATTAGTGTGAAGTAGCAAGTGTTTCTTTTGAAAGAATATATTAGAACAATAGGATATGGGGCAAAATCTACCAAGCTATTCGGGGGAATGCTGCCTGGAAAATATTTTTAACTGAGATTTGGACCTTCGGAAAGCCTGGACATACAATTTGGCATTCTTTATAGCTTGCTTTGTCTTTCAAGTTTCAACTTCCACGTTTACTTGTCAATGCTGTTATAATTTACCTGACATCACCTTAAATTTCCTAGAAGTGCGTTATTGGAAAGCGTAGCATATATAAATATGGAATCATTATACTTTGAGTAGGGACTAATATAAACTAGACACTACAAAACGTTGGGCGTGAATGACTTTCATTTATTTACATTAACCAAAGACATAAACTAGTTGGCGTAAACTAATAAATATGTCGTGTTTTTTTTTCGTAAAGGTGCTTTTAAAGCTGACGATGCTTGTTACGAAGTGTTCAATCTACGTGGTGATATACATGGTCACTGCAAAAAACAATCAAAAACTTCATATTCAGCTTGTGCATCAGAGTAAGTGTGTGCATGCATTGAGGGTGGATTCACAAATCACAATGATATTTCTATTAACTAACAACCATTCAAGTCTGAGAAGTGACATTGTTTTTGTCATTTTGAAATTTCAGTTCAGCATTCCAATTATATTGATATCTCAAACGTGGGAGTCCAGAGCATGTTCTTCAATCTTCAATAACAAGTCATGTGTTGAATATAGCCAATAAAAGAACAACAGCTAGGCATAATTCTTGTAATCAGTTTCACGGCAACCCAATCATAAACACAAAATTACACCATTTGAAACCTGGAAAGCATGTATGGATCTGTTGTAGAAGGTGGTAAAGTGGGAGGGTTTGGATCATAGAGATTATAAATAACACTTATTATATTGTTATTTATAATCTCTATGGTTCGGATCACGTTGACGTGAGGAAAACAGACATTTTACGTTTCACATGTAGAAAATTCACCATTTCACAAAAATTGAAAAACATGTTTTTACCTGTACTGTGTAAAAAAAATTACCAGGAATCACGGTCACAGCTGGGTATGCAAATCACCTTTCACGACACAAAAGTCCGTCATTTCACATTTTACGCGAACAAATATTTGGCAATTCAAGTTGTACGCAGCCCAGATAGCTAATTCCGTGAATAGGCCTAAATTAAATATCGCCATAATTAATCTGATGTATCCCTTATACTTCTAAAGTTTTTGATTGTTCAGTTAATATATTGCCGACTTGTTCACTATTTAATTTTTCCCTTTTACTATTTTTTCCCTATCCATTAAATCAGCTGCCGCCGAAATTGTCAAGGGAGGCCACCTCCAAATTTAGAGCCCGTCCCGAAAATATATGTCAACGGGAGAGGGGGTTCCAATATTTTTCGGAACATCCTGGGCCGCTCGTTCCTTTACTCATTTGGTCGATTTTTAGAACAATTGACCATTTTGGTACTACATTTTATTACAATGTTTTACAGGAATGTTCAGTGTGGTAAACTATGGTGTATTGGCAACAGTACAATAACACCAAAAGATCGTGGCTATAATCATTTATGGAGTAATGGTACTTTAAACAGCAGAAGAATCATTTGTCGGTAAGTTAAAACTTTTCCACATTCCTAACGATGTCAAAAACAGCAGGGGTGGATCCAGCACGGTTTTTCTAGGGGGGGGGGGTGTGCTGGGGTGAGCAGCCGAGTGTTTCTTTATAATTCCTTAAGGGGTGGTTAGAGATCATTCAAATAAATTGGCGCCATTTCTATCGACTGGAGCGCCGAAGGCACTACCTCCCTAGGGGTCCAGGGGTATGCCCCCTGGAAAATTTTGAAAATTAGAATTCGAACCCTAGAAATGCCATTTCCTGCAATATGGGCATTGAATTATGAGCTTCAGTTTGACTTCAAAAAAGGAAAAACCTTGGAAATTGTGCCATATTTTTGAATTTGATTTTTTTGCACCCCCTTTGCACCCCTGTTGACCAAGGCCAACAGGGGTGCGCACCCCTGTGCACCCCCTATAAATCCACCCCTGCTGAAAAATAGTTCATTTTCAAACCGCCACTGACTCTTCGGTTTTATGGCGTAAATTCATGTTTTAAAGTATCATTCTAAAGAGTAAACATTCCTGAATTCACTGATGTGATTTTATCTTAGTTTCCTTGTAAAAAAGTATAATTTACTCACGAATATTTCAATGTCACTTTTAAGGTTTACATAATTAAAATGCGATATATATATACAAAATTATTCAAAAATTATTTTATTAAATTACTAAACAAAAAAGCTATCAAAACATACCTTTGAGAAAACGAGATCTTTATAGCAAAAATCGCAATATATTTCAACAGTTTTTTTAATCGAACAAATAAAATATCTTGAATAATAATGAGCCGCATTGATGCGCGCGTTGTATTTCCGGAAGACCCTCAATCCTCCTCTGGATAAAAACCAAATGTACTTGCAGGCTTGGTGCGTCCGGGATTGACGCACCTCAGGGGGCTGGTAGCCTCCCGAACCTCAGGAGGAGGGAGCTACCGCCCCCTCCCCCCCCCCCACTGGTGCGTCAATCCCGGACTCATCTCCCTGCAAGTTCGTTCGTTATAAAGCTAATTAAACTTACCCTGTGCGACTTCGCATAACACCCAATTACTGCTAATCTGTAAAATATGTAAGGTAGATCAAACAATGTCCAAATCTGTCAAATGTGTAAGGTAGATCAAACAATGTCCAAGACAAGAACAGTTAAATGTGGAATACCCCAAGGTTCTAATTTTGGGCCACTTCTTTTCTTATTATACATAAACGACCTGCCAAACTGCCTGACCACATCTTCAGCAAGCATGTTTGCCGATGACACAAATGTTTCAACCAATGGCAAAACAAATGACGAACTACAAGAGCGCATTAACGTGGACTTAGAAAATATACACCAATGGTTACTTGCAAACAAACTTACACTTAACAAAGATAAAACTGAACACATGATTACTGGTTCAAGACAACGAATTTCAAACTTAGTACTGACGGTCCCTAAAATTGAGCTTGGTGAATCAGTCATTAAGCGGGTTCACAAATCAAAAACTTTAGGCGTAATTATTGATGAACATCTTTTATGGAATCATCAAATCCAAAATATTGTCACAAAAGCTTCAAAAGGAATAGGAATGATGCGACGAATAAAACAGTTTGTTCCCAAATCAACCTTAGTAAAAATATATAATGCCATTGTGTTATCACATTTTGATTACTGTAGCTTGGTTTGGGATAACTGTTGTGATTACTTAAAAAACAGACTTCAGAAATTACAAAACAGAGCGGCCCGAATCATCACTGGTAAAACTTATGAAGTTAGTTCTGAGGATGTTTTAAAAGAATTAGACTGGCAACCTTTAAACCAATGCTATAAAACCAATAAATCGATTTTTATGCACAGAATACGAAACGAAAAAATGCCATCATCAATTTGCAACATGTTCAAAATTAAAATAAATGACAGATATGATTTAAGAAGTAACAATAACAACTATGATCTTGGAAAACCTGAAACAAATTTTATGAAAAAGAGTTTCAGTTATTCAGCTGCATCCCTTTGGAATGACTTATCAACTACAGCAAAAGAAAAAGGCATTAGCCTTAACAAATTTAAACGTATTCTTGACGGCACTTGATTCCTTTTGGTAACTTTGTAAATATTTAAATAGGATAGGATATTTTTAGATACAAATGTAGTGAATGCAATTATTAAGTTCGTTATGTTTTCTCTGTTTTTGTGTGTATATTTGTGTTATTATATTTATATAGCTTGTAAATACTGTAATAAACGGCCTCTTGAAAAACAGGTGCCTACGAGCCCTGAAGAGCTACCGTTTTAAAATATTTTTAAATAATAATAATAATCTCCTTAATAAATCACTTGCACTAACACTTCCGCACCAACGCCAGACCTGGGTTAGCTTTTGTAAATTTGTCTGATGATGAATTTGTAATAAATTCGAATATCATTATTGAATCTTACCTTCTCTCGTACTTCGCAAATATTGAGTCCAAGATGGAACTTCATACTTTATTTCATGCGGGTTTGTTTCATTCTCTATTTCATAAGGCTACCAACGATATGAAATAATTGTGACGTTTCACTACCATCTGTTGCACGATAGTGCTTAGTACAACTTACCTACACGCTGTTATTTGATCTCTTAATTAAGGTCTGTGCAGATCTATCAGGCTCCAGGTTTGCCAGAATTGGGAACTGTTTTAGATGGGACAAAATGTGGAAACGAAATGGCAAGTATTTTCAGACTGCTGAAAATTTTGAAAAAGTGATCCCTTCAATTCAAAGTGGGATCGTTGAATTTGTGCGAGACAACATCAAATATTCTTTGCTCAGAGCTCCTTATAGTATTCTGTATTTTTATGGCAGGGTATAACAATAACGAAGGCCTATTCTGGTATCTTAACTCGCCGGCCTTAAATCGCAAAAAAATTGCATTAAATCGCGTGGGTTGAAATTGACCGAAGTTCTCTTAAGGAGCTAATATATAATATTGAGTTAACTTGTTGGTTTTTCTGTGTAGGTTTGCGAAAACAATGAGTGTGTATCACTTTCAGTCGCGTATGGTGGACAACGAACATGCCCGAATAACTGTAACGGAAATGGGGTAAGCTTTTGATCATATGATATCGCGTTATAGCCTTATAGGTGGGTGGCAGAACGCTGCACCACCATCATAGAGCCGCAGGTTCGGTTCCAACCGGAGGGTCTCATCCCGTGTTGAATGATTGGATTCCCATGGGTTTTTGCGACCCATTTTTTTATTCCAACCCGCAAGCACCGGTCTTGCATAGGCAACATGACCTTAACTTTTTCGAAGGAAATTTGAGGGAATATGGAAGAGTCAGGGTTAATAGGCCGACTAGGTAAGGCAGATTGATGTGTGCAACTTTGGAGAGGCCTGTATATTAATTGTCACGTAGCTAAGTGACTGTAGATAGGTTCGAACTGAAACACGACTGTCACAGTAAAATAAAACTACCTAACTAAGTTACTTAGTATGCACGTTCGCTGGTTAGGCTGACATGATAAACGGGTTGAGACTACCTTTCCATCTCTATTCGCATTTCATATATACCTCTTATGATAAATTCCTTGTTGAATCATGTTGCGCTTCTTAAGTCTTCGCTTCAATGTTGGTCTTGTGTCATGGTAAATAACCAAATGTTGTTCGGCGCTGTTTACAACATTGAACTGGGGGAGAGGGGGTGACAACTTTGTTTTGGCAAATGTGCATTAACTTTGCAATATTGGTTGGCACGGTCTCAAGGGGCATGTCCAAGATTGTATAGATAAGTAAATAGGTAGGTAGGTTGCTATTTAAGCAAAATTTTATCTAAAAATGATGTGAACTGTTATAGATAACGGTATAGGTTAATTTCTTCCATCGAAACTTCTTATATCGATTTGAACAGGTCTGTAATGAGAACGGCAACTGTCATTGTAATGCAGGATGGAAGTGTCCTAATTGTTCAGAAGCGTACAATGGTCCAGGTGGAAGCAGTGATAGTGGCCTCGATTGTAAACCTGTGCCAAAACCACCATGTCAATGCACACACGGCGCTTGTTGTAATAACTGTCAGGTAGGAATTAAAGATACAGTGTTTGGATTAAATTATACGTAAGCACTATATTTTATGTAAACTGTCTCAAATCCATTACCCACCAGCCTCGTACCCAGGCGCTATGTGTTGTTCTATGGCTTGCGCAGCCTTTCGGTGAACCGCGTGGATTAATTTGATCGATTTTCCGTTTTTCTCCCTCGCGTGCCTCCCACGTGCGCTTAATGAGGTAAATAAACCAAAGCGCCTGGGTACGAGGCAGATTACCCCAGCCTCGTACCCAGGCGCAAATAACGCACTAAAAACAGCAACACTACAGTTTTTTATATAGATCAGTGGCTGAGCGAGCGCAGAATCCCGTCGTGTCCTGACCTAGCACCCCCGCGCGCTCGCTCTCTTAGCCACTGATCTATATAAAAACACTGTAGTGTTGCTATTTTTAGTACGTTATTTGCGCCTGGGTACGAGGCTGAGATTACCCACAACGTATTAAATTAAACCGAGCGGTAGAACAAGTTGAGCTATCACGAGTATGAACTCCTAGAAGTTCCAATCTCTTTCATGCTAGTTTGGACCCTATCAATACTGTTTCATTGTAGATTGCCGCTCGAGGAACAGCTTGTCGTGATGCTGTCAACTCGTGCGATGTTCCGGAGTATTGCGATGGGTCTAGTGAAGTTGTAAGTGCATTAATTATGAACCGCGATGTATACTGTCTGTATATTGTCTTATAGTATAACCTTTTTTAATACATACGAACCGATAAAGCTGGACACAAAACATAATCTATTTAATATAAGTTTTCGTTTGTGGAAATACCACAGATATATCAAACGCTTTGCAATAATAATTTACGAAATTTACGTTACCAAACATTCGGCTATATTGTTGATGCGTACGCCCCCACAACAGTTTCTCATATAAGATTCGATTGTCCGAAAGTGTAAGCTGATCAATCTGAGCCAGAAATGTTGTTATCACTTGGTAGTTTTGGAATAGTGATTTGGGTGCTCCAAATAGAGTAAGACACTTCAGATGGGAAAGATCTGGATGTTGCAATTGGGAATCGAATTCGATGTATTTAATTTGACTTGATAGCTCTAAATTTTCTTTTCATTGTCATATTTTAGTGTCCTGCTGATCTGAAGACGGCAAATGGTATATCCTGTAATAATAAACAGGTGAGACCGGACTTGCTCATCCTGCCCTCAGAGCCTCATATGGCTTAGTTTGTACCTTTTTAATACATTTATTGAAGCAGGCAAGTTTACGTTTTCTTAACTAACAACTTTCCTGCCTTAGGGATATTGTTATGCAGGAGAGTGTAGAACGTATAATGAACAATGTAACAATTTGTGGTTTGGCGGTATGTATGTGATTTAATTTTGCAAATTTCCTTTTTATGGACAATGGCAACAAAAAAAAATATTGTCTCATTTGAAAGAACGCGTTTAAAATATCTACGAAATCTTGCTATAGATTTTTCACAACTTTGCTTAACTGCTGAAATATTTTTTTTGACTGAAAGCAATGAGCTTTCCGCCATCTTGGATTAATAATTCGTAACCTCATTAACTATCGTTTTGATGGCGTCAGGAGTTGGGATTAGCCTTATAAAACTACTTACAGATTACCGAGTAACAATCAAAAGTGACGTATATGTATATCCTCAATAATCCAAGATGGCGGATGATCTCGCATCATTCTGCTACAAACAACTTGAAAATCAAACATATTTTTGCTCGTCAGGTAAACGAATGCAATTTCCAGGGGTGCGAATATTTAGGGGTGCGAATATTCATTTTGGGGGTGCGAATATTCATATCTTCGTGTTCTGCATTATTAACTTCTTTTGAAATCGATTGATTTTATGGTCTGTGAACACAAATATATGAATATTGGCCCCCCTCGCCCCCACCAATTATCGAGCTGGCGGGGCAACTGGCAATTTCCGAACAGATTTCACCTTCCAGAGTGCTCTCAACTACTTTAGGGCCAAACTAAAGCGTTGTTTGAAGGCGTACAACATAAAATCATAAATATCAGAATATCGTCATGCTTTCGAAAGTGATGAAGGCAGTTACCTTCAAAAAGGACTACAGTAGCCTGCGTGGCAGTAGGACTACAGTAAAACCCCGCATAAAATAGGGTTTCCCAGGGGTTTGTAGAGAACTTTACTAGAAAACAACTAGAGAACAAGAGATATTTTGCAATGGGAGCAAAGCCGAAAATATCAAAGGGAACATGCAAGCTTGGGGTACAAGGGAACATGGTGAACAAGGCAACAAAGGAAAACGTTTCAAATTAATGAACCGGTACAGACCTTCCTGGGAGACTCTCACCATAATTTATTGTTTAGTACTGAACGAGGATATGTTTTATCAAATTCAGAGGCTTTTAAATAGCAACTCAACCTTGTACCCAGGCTCTTTCCTCTACCCTCCAGCTTGGGAACAAGGTTGATAGCAACCGATTAGTATAATGTCAACAGCTCACTAATTATGGAAACAAATCTTTTAGAACACCAAACCAGGAACAAATGTTTTAATTGATTATAGAACCAACTCGGCCTGATTTCTTAGTAATAAGTAACCAAATTATACTGATATCATCTGAACTACATCGGGCTTACATAAAAAAACAGTGGTTCTTTTATGTGGGGTTTACCAGTATCTTCACTTTGTTAGGCATTCTCGTCCCCAGAGCCATTTTTACTCGTTGAAAATTAGGCTCTGAGTTAAACGACTAAAGGAAGAGATTTGATTGGCTTCTCAGAGAACTGCTATTTCCCAGAAGCTGAGCAATTTTTGCTTGGCAAAATTATTCTATCAAAATATGTATAGGTTATTTTGAGGCAACGAGGGGATATGTGATTTATTCGCCGAGGCGCGCAGCGCCGAGGTGAATAAACACATATCCCCGAGGTGCCTCAAAATAACGTACTTATTTTTCACACTGCGAGGTCGCTTAATGAGTCAGAAAAGAAATAATTCTTAATGCCATATTGCCTTCGCGATGTTGTTTTTTCTCATTTTTTGTGCTGCAAAGACATTGCAGGTGAATATTAGAGGGGATTATTAAACGGAAATTGATTAGAGGGGAATATTGTGTATATTCCCCGACAAGAACAAAGGAAACCGAGCAGGGTGAAAAATAAGCTTAACATAAATACTTCGTTTATTTGTAATACTAATATCTCTGTGGAAATTATTATGGGTGCTAAAGCGTAACTTGCACTTCCAGTTGAGGGTCCTGAAGGGGGTCCCAATCCCATTTCCCGCCTGAAATTTTGGCAAAATCCCAGTCCCAGTTGGGTTTTTATTAGAAATCCCAGTCACAGTTATTGAAATCCCAGTCATTGAAATCCCAGTCAATAAAAAAACCTTTATTTATCGGTAGAATAAACTGTTTTAAAACCTTTTTTAGCAAGTGGCCGACACTTTATGAAATTGGGAGGGGGGGGGGGTCTCGTGCCGAAGGCACGGAAAATTTTTAAATTTGAATCCTGGAAATGGCATTTGCAGCATTCTGAGACACGCATAATCAGAAAACCCAGAATTCCGGGCGCCAAAGTATGCCTGTTCGCAGGTAGTGCTGTGAATAACATAGTTGACAACAAAAATCATGACCAAAGACACCAAAAACGGATCAGAATTGTATTTTAAAATACTCAAAACGCAGAAAAATTGGGAATCGACTCGCATTACCTCAATCCTATTCCCATTTTTGAGGACTTCATTTCCCATTCCCAGTGGCCAAATCTCAGTCCCAGCAACCCAAATCCCATTTTCCCAGTCTAAAAATAGATCAATCCCAGTTCCCATTTTACCCCTGAAGGGCCCTCCCAGTTCCGTGTATCCCAGGACCTATGGAGGTCGCGCGTGGCCGAGAGACCATGGAAACGAGGATGCTTGTTAGGCAATGACATCATCCTGCATTTTTTAAGCGGGCACTTTGTGATATGAGGCAGTGGGGGGCGTAACTTTGTACTAAACAATAGACCCCGGCTTTAACTGGAATAGGGCCCCTGCATGGTCTTGCCCATTTAAAGTGGCGTCTGAAGGTTGCTGAAATACATCAACTTCGCCATTTTGTCATCCTTGTTCAAGGGCTTCCTAATTGATTTGAGCCCCTGGCTTGAGCCAGGCTGGGCCCAAAGGAGTTACGCCATTGATATGAGGTGATATGAGGTCATATCTGTTGAAGACACAATAAAAGTTGGTCGCGGATGAAGTTCATTTAGAATGCATGATTTGTTTACTTGCACTGGCGTAACGGGCGAAAACATGTCTGATATAAATTCTATAAAATTGTCGCGAACTACTGATAAATTGCGGTGCCCAAACGAAGTTAGGCATCGCTCTGTATTTGGTGCATGAGCTTGTTATTAGTCTGTGAGTTAATTTGTTATTTTGTTAGTCTCGGTTAGTTTGTTTGGAAGCTTTGGTGTTTATTAAAATATAGAATATCTTCGTGCTGGTGCATGTGCTGTTTTGTGCCTGCTCCAGGGCACCGCACTGTAGTACTATGTCTGGTTTCAACATGGAATGTTGTTTTCTTCTCGTAAAGGTGCTTTCAGAGCTAATGATCTTTGTTATGAGAGATCAAATATACGTGGTGATAAACATGGTTACTGCAAAAGACATACAGCAACTTCATACATGGCTTGCACATTGGAGTAAGTGCAGGGCTTGGTGATTATAACCTAAAATGTACCATTAATTATATTTTTGCCATTGAAATTTTAATCTCAAACTCGTTAATAATGTCTTGAGTAAATTAGCCAAACGTATTATTTCTTTATTTTGCTCATATGATAATACTGGATACTTGATGAAGCGTATTGATCAGTCCTAGGACTCGATCAAAATTTATTCAATTCTTGGACTGGATCAAAATTCATTCAGTCCTTGGATTGGATCAAAATTAATTCAGTTCTATATCGTACAAAGAGTATGCCAGTTCGCTGGGTACACGCGGAATAAAATTATCAATTTTATTGGCTGGCTTGTGATCAATGCCACCGATACCGATGTTTCGTCCCCCAGGCGCTATAAATCGATTTCACATACGAGTCAATATATAAAAGGTTTACATGAAGTAGTGCGTCATTATAGGCGCGTACACAGCAAGAAACGCCGAGCCCGCTGCTCAACAGGATTGAACAATGTTTGCTGCCCACGTTGTTCACACTTGTCAACAATATTGAACAATATTGTTGAGCCTAAATCGGGTGTAACAATATTGTTCAATATTGTTGACAACTGTGAACAACCATGTGGGCAGCAAAACATTGTTCAATCCTGTTTTCACCAATATTGCAACAACCTGATCGTTTTTTTGCCGTGTGAAGGGGGATGGGGATACCCTGCGATGCACTACTTCGTGTAAACCATTTATATAATGACTTGTATGTGAAATGTTTTTCCTATTCTGTGACAAGGCTTTCTGCATGCATGTATTTTCTAGTTAGTTAGTTAGTTAGTTAGTTAGTCAGTTTTAAATCTTTATTGCCTCCAATTTCTGAAGAGTAGGTATATTTACAAAGGAAGTATTAATAATAAAATAAAGATAGTGAAAAAACTAACTATTGTTACCGAACTAGCTAACTAAATTACTCCTATAACAAAAGGAAACATAACTTGCAGATTTCAGCAATAGCTCCGTCCATATGTCTGTGTTTGCACATAATGCTTCTAACTTTTTACCTAATATAACTAAGAGAAATTCCATGTCTGTCAAACTTGCTAAATGTACTGCCATTTCGATTGGCATAGTATCGTTTATCCATTCCCATAGTTCTTCTCTTAATTGGCTTGTGCCATTACAATAAAGTAATGCATGCTTTACAGGATTTAAGAAATTGCTATTACAAACATTACAATAGTCTCTATAAGTTTCTGGTTTGTTCACCCGTTTTCCTTTAATTTTGTAAGATCCACAGAGTAGTCTTAGAACATCATTAATTTCTTTCATAAAGTCCGGTTTCATTCTAGCTAATAACCACCATGGTGAAATTTCAATCACAGGATGAACTTCTGCATAAAGTTTTAGTTGACCATGCGTACTTATTTTTTCTTGCCAGATATTGTTATAGTACTCGTATATATGTTTTTTAACAATTTTCTTCCATGCAGATTTGCTTGGAAATTGATCGGATAAAATATACCCTGTTAGAAAGTCCATGAGATCATATTTCAAAAGAATTCGTACAATATTTGGAATGAATCCTTTTAAGGTGTTTGTATGGTTCCACTTCCAACGTATTAATCTCATGAGGAAGATCTTTCTGCACGGAACACCATGACTCATTAGTATAAGTCGTCCCAGAAAATACAATTTCCGTTTATCGACTTCAGCTTCGATTGGTGGTAAGCCCAGCAACCCTCTCGCAGCAGACCCTGATATTCCAGGTAATAACCCCTGTATAATACGCACCGTAGTATTTTGCACTTTTTCCAGTTCAACAATGTCATTACAATTCAATTGCCAGAGCTCGGAACCGTACAACATCTTTGGGATACCAATCCGCTTCCATAACTGAACTGAAATTATAGGATTTAATCCTCCATATCGAGCTCCCATTTTCATTAAAACCATTCCGGATTCTCTTCCTCTGGTAACAGCCTTGGAAACGAATGCAGACGAATCCTTATTTACATGCCATATTTTTCCAAGATTGAACCAACATTCCTTTTCCAAAATAACTCGTGACCCAAGATGCCAATCTCTAATGCTGCGATTTACACTACGTTCCCGATAGCTTTCACCAAACGTTAAAACTACCGTTTTCGTAGCATTAAATGTAAATCTCCATTTGTTACTGTATTCCGAAGCACATCGTAACATTTTGTCCAGTCCAGATTTCATACGTGATAGCATAGTTAGATCGTCCGCAAACATGGGTGATCCGAAATACACGGTGTTGATGCAAATTCCAGATTTAATGTTGCTCAATTCCTCGATAAGGTTGTCTATGAATACCAGGAAAAGCCAGGGTGATAGAACCCCACCTTGTCTTGTACCTTGCCCTAGCTCGTATATACGAGATGATTTTCCTTCAACGATAACAAATTCTTTCATGTTCAAGTACCAATTTCGTATGAGCCGCCAAGTTTTACCAGTTACCCCTTTGGTGTAGTATAGCTTGTAAAGCATTCCATTAATCCACATAGTGTCAAAAGCTTTTGAGATGTCCATATAGGCTGCATAGACTTTGTCATTGTCCTCGGAACAGTGATTTAGCACCTCTTCAATTGCAAAACATGTCGTGAGAGCATCTTGTTGTTTTTGATATCCACCCTGGAGCGGATGATGGAGACAATTTTGTTGCTTTTGTAATCGTGATAATACTATACGTTCCAAGATTTTATTAACACAGGGCAGCAGACTTATCCCTCGATGATCATCAAACATGTGTGTTTTCTTATTACCCTTAGGAATTGGGATTTTAACTGCCAATTTAAATGAACTTGGAATCTCTTCTCTATCGATAATACAAGTGTAAAGATTTAATAATGCATGTATAATCATTTCTCCACCACATTTTAGGTGCTCATACGTGATTCCGTCATACCCGGGGGCTTTTCCGTTTGGTAGGCCTCTAATAACCTCCGAAATTTCCTGAGTTGTTAACGGTACAGTAAATATACAGCCTAGAGCATTCTCTGATTTTTCTACGATATCATTTACTCCATTTTCAATTTCAATTCGGTGAATTCGATCGAAATTCTCATCTTCTGAAGGTGTTGCTAACTGTTCAAAATAATTTGCCCAAAGATCTGCCATTTGCTGTGAATCCGTGATAATTTTACCATTTACCTCTAATACCATTTTTTTGTTCTTTTTGTTATTCCTGCATGCCTTATTATTTAACAGTCTCCAAAATTTTTCATTATCTAAGTCTTGCAGATTACCGATATCATTAAGTTCTTTCCTCTCATACTCCCACACGGCTTTCCTCTGCTCACGTCTGTATTCGCATTTTAGTTTTTTATACTTTATATAGAAAATATTACTACGTTGTCTTGGAGATCCTGCTTTTATCCAATCTGCTCTTGCAGCCATGACGGATTTTCTTAAATCTTTAAGTTTTTTGTTCCAGAACGGTTTTATATGCTTTTTAAAATTCACTCTTGGTAACATTTGATCTGCGTTTCTAATAATTTCAATCAGTTCCTCATAAATAACGTTTGCATCACATAAATTAATATTCTCCCAAGCATTACTTATTAATAAGTTCAGATTTTCCTGATAACTATTCAGTTGTTCCGCAGTACATCGTTTCCATGGTATTTTGTCATAAGTATTTATACTGTGATTTCCGATATCGTTTGAAATTCGGTCCGAAACTTGGACAGACAAGCATAGTTTCAGCGGTAAATGAAATGCTGTATTGTCAGGATGCTCACAAGATCTCTCTACTGAATCGAAAAACTGCATTAATGTATTATCAATAATCACATAGTCAACAATAGAGTTTCCAGTTCTAGAGATATATGTAAATTGGGGATGTTCACAAACAGGTGATACATTCGCGGGAATTAGATTTAACACATTACAAAATTCCTGTAGTTTAAGTCCCCTTTTGTTTAACATCTGATGCAGACTTGTTTCTTGCAAATGTGCATTGAAGTCCCCAAGTAGGACCAAGTTAAAGCCATAACTCTTCTGCTGGATACAAAACTGCTCTAACTCGTAAAGTATGTTTAGATAATCCGTAAAACTGTAGTTCGTAGATGGAAAA
>CACRXK020011875.1:0-15781 GCA_902702795.2 Paramuricea clavata
ACATCTGTTCGCTCATCTGGATCATCGTCGTGAACATAAACTTAATATCTTCATCTTTCAGAAATAATTTGCAAGGCTAAAAGAATAAAATGCACATTTTTCATCGTCCAGTGATGTCGTCTTAGTAAAAAAGACGTCCCGTAGTCTTACCTTTGCGAAATAACCATAGCCTCTGATGGCAATTGAAATGTCTCTCGTGATGCTGTCATTGGAATTGATGACCCTTTGAAATTCTTTGATAAAATACTAATAAAATATAACGGTTACAAATACACTACAACCATTATATTGGGATTGGGATTAGTTTACTTAGGGAAGAAAGCTTGGAATCAGTCATGAAATAATGCATAAAATTCTATTTTCATATTTTAAATTATCTTTTATACCTTAAATATTTCCCGATCATGAACGGTAACCTCACTTCCTCGACTGACAAGACATTCTGCAACCTTTCAAAAAGAGATGCATACTATGTAAATACCCGCCAATCCGGGCAGCATGTCAAACTCTTTCTCACATACTTGCTTTAAGAAAGCTTCCAAGGCGGCAAAAGCGTTTGCTCGAGTCTCCTTGTTATTTCGCTTGCACCAAGACACCAACGTCTCATATACGGCCTGGTAATAAAACATAGTAAAAAACACCATAAAATGAAAATGGCTAAATCCAATTCTACTGCTTTTTAGAAGTGGCTCATCAGTTACACTTAGGAACACACGTAAAAATCTCGCAACTTGTCAACAAGATTGGAACAACTTGTAACCAGTCTGTTGAGCTCAGCAATCTTGTAGCAAGTTGTCAACAAGCTTTTGAGAACTTTGCATCAAGCTGGGAGCAAGCAGTGAGAATACATCCTATTCACAAGTTGTTGGATGTTTGTTACAACTTGTGCGTATTTACGTCGAACAAGGACTCACGTGCTCGTTTGGATACCAAGAGAAATTTAAACCTAGAAAAATTGAATAATCGTCACTTACTTCATAATCTCTCGTCAAATATTCCTTATATTGTGCAGCATGTCTGGCCAGAAAGTTCAGTCCAGCTAGAAAATAAATTTGATAATAAAATGACTATACCCGTTACTATTTATTATCCCTTGAACTGTCTTTGAAATGTAGGTCGTGCCAATCAAATGAACGAGCTTTCATTGGTGGGGATGCAACTGCCTGAAAAATATAAGGAGAATTTCGACGTTTCGAGCGAAGGCCCTTCGTTTGGACTCACTAGTGACTTTTGACAGTAGTTACTTTTGACTAGTAACTCCATACGAAGGGCTTCGCTCGAAACGTCGAAATTCTCCTTATATTTTTCAGGTAGTTGCATCCCTACCAACGAAAGCTTGTTCATTTATACCCGTTATTAACGGCGATCAAAAATTACCCCAAAAGGCATACAAGCACAGATATAAAAATAAATATCTTTCAAAACATTCGCTAACTTGCTCACCACGTGGTACTTCGTATCTTGAATACTCGACCTTTAGAGAAAAAGGTTTTTAAATTAAACATAGAAAGAAAGCAAGAAAGAAAATAAAAATAACTTATCGCGCAAGATTTGAAGAGTGCATATATATATAGTGTGATATAAATTTAAGAACCATCTTACACTTGCATCAATCGCTCTCCGCACATAAGTATAAATATCCTTGGCGTACTGTGAACCTACAAAAATTCAAGAAGATGTAACCTGACAATGCGTTCGCGTTCCAATAGACATTTTCCATTATAGACTATTTTTTATCTTGGCAAAAAAGTATATTCCCCGAAAGAGCATACTAAAATTAGTAAAATTGCAAAGTTTGGTTGCGAAATGTTGTAAAAAATGCGGAAAATATATAGCCTTGTTCGCAAATTTTGTATGCTTTTGTATTGCGTGCGGAAATTGCTACCTGCACATTTGGGCCGAAAATGGTAGCAATTTCCGCACGCAGTACAAAAGTATACAAAATCTGCAAACTTTGCAAGGCTATATTTTCCTCATTTTACAACACTTCGCAACCAAACTTTGCAATTTGACTGTTTTTAGCATGCTCTTTCTAGCTATAATGATTTACTTGCATCTCCTTGCCTAGTTTTAAAATTAGTCTATAATAGGAACTGTCTATTACGTTCCACAATACGTTTCAAACATGTTTCAAAGATGTTCTAGAAGTCTATTTTCCACTATAAAAAATTTTCCGCACAAAGAAAATTTTGTAAAATATGATCGGTCAACACAAATTTTCCGTCGGGAACAAAATTTGAAGTTGAGAATTTTCAACTTTTAACAATGATATTTCCGGAAAATTTTCTGTCCGTGGAAATTTTTCTTAGAAGAAGATGTACACTGTAGTACCTTCGTCAACCGCTTGAGTAAAATTAACCAGAGTAGATCCCAGTCCTCTAAGACATCCCGCAATAACAGGCATGTCAGGTTTGCTTGGCTTCTTCATCTGAAGTGAACAGGATTAGTTATTTTAGGCAGGGATGGACCTAGCATAATCTGGTGGGGTGTTCTGCCGGCTCTAGTGTCGAGTGACTGGAGTTGTGTCGGTCATGTGTGCAGCCCCGCCTATCAACATAAAGCAGTATGACAATTTGGCAAAACAACCTCCATGCGCGGTACAAGTGACACACAGAGTTACAGAGTACTGAGGGAAAGGGAGAAGTTAATACTAGTTATTAGTTAAGCTGATAGTCTAGTCACGGTCACAATCACTAAATCACATAAATATGAAATATCTAAGTGACTAAGTATCTAACCTTATGTTCAAACGACTGCAGGCAGCAAAGCACTAGTCGTCGCTAGTCTTGCTTGACTAATATTGTATTTGAATTTTAATTGTTGTTCACAGTTCGCTTATCATCATCTTATCACTCAAATTGCTGTATCTCATTTTGTCTCTAATATTTTTTTGCTTTATCATGAAAAATAGCACCCCCCCCTGGCCAGAGCTAGGGGGAGTGCGCACCCCCCACCGTAAATCCATCCCCGATTTGCGGTCATTTATAAGTTAAGTCGCCCGGGCGGTATTTTGAAATACTTGAATCATGTTTTCTGAGTGGGAGATGTTTGCTATCATCTTCATCTACAGAGCATATGGTCACTCTCCTCCGCAGAGCCTTACGAATGTTTAGTAAAATTACGTAATATTACTTGGGAAACAAATTACGTAATTGTTAGTCAAAACGCGCTAGACCCTCCAGTGAACTATGCATGGTCTTAGCTAGGATTTTAGATCTTGGGCGTGTTTCTAATGACCAGGGTGTACACATGTGAATTACCTTGAATAGCAAAATCACGGTTCTAGTTATGCTCGCCAACAACAATGCCTGTGGTTGTTCTACGCTTTGCAACCAAATACAAGGCGAACATACGCTCATATTTCAGCAACTCTTGGGGGTATTCAAAAACCATTTTAACACCATACAGTTCCCATTATCCATCAAAATATTAAAATATCACAGATCACTTTTGCCAATTCAACAACAACAGTAGATTTTACAAACTTTTTTACGACGTAAATAGGAAGAAATTCTGTCTGTTCTAAGTAGCACCACCTTATTTTATGAACCTACACGGCCTTATATGAAAAGTGAAGCCGCGTTCATCTTATATAGCCGTGTTTTCCCACTTTTGGCCGCGATAACACGGCCAACACGGCCCTCTAGCTAAGACCCTGGAACTATGTCCCTCCCTTGGAAGTCCCTTCTTTCTAAAATATAAGCAAAAAAGGGAAGAATAACCTAGTTAAGTAAGAAGAGTGTTTTAGTATTTCCAGACTAGACCTTTGTCTTGTGGATGAAGAATCACGAAGTTGTGTCCAACAATTAGCCCCCAGAGGCTCAAAATACAAAAATGTTCTTGGAGTGAGCCCCCAGCCCCACCTACAAATTCGTAGTTTTTCAGTTCACCACCTAGTCAGGTCTCTTTTTCTTGATGGCCCCCTCCACTGACGAATTCTTAAAAGAGGCTCAGGTATAAATGACAGGGGTGAGTTTTATTTGGGGGAAGGATCATACTTCAGCCATATAAAAGTAACTCCCTGTCATTTATACCTGAGCCTCTTTTAAGAATTAGAACGCATAAAATAATTAGTCTGTGATGTTTAGTAAATTTACACAGTATTTCCTAAATTTATACAGATTGTATTTCATCTCTATCAACATATACTAACTTACTATTAAGTGGATTATATGGTATATAAATTGAACAAATTCTAATCTACATAATTACCATATTGACATACTAATTGTGGTACTTGAATTATTTAAATTAATATGAATGTTTTTAAACAGTTATGTCCTAACAGTTCCATTGAATATTCTAACAGATTGGTTTCAAAACTGCAGTTGGTGCACTTCGTTTTCTCGTCATTGGCGACAGTTCTCTCCATACATTGGTTCTTGAATCTAAATACTCTACTGAATTGAGACATGTTTTACTTTCATAATCATACCCGCCCATGACTATAACAACATTACCAGTGGTAACTGCAGCACATAATGCTCTTTTATGATTAAGGCAAGGTAACATTTTAATTTTTCCTGTTTTCACATCATACATTACTACACTGTTTAATGTTTGAACTTTCTCATTAACACCTCCAATCAAAATTACATTACCTTCATAACTAACAGTAGCCATACTAGCAATAGGAAATGGCAGTGGTGGTAAGGTTTTACATTCATTATTGTTCAGGTCATATACGTACACAGTGTTTTTAGCGTCTTTGTAGTTGTTTGATGTCATTCCTCCAGCCACCATCACCTGGTTGTCCACGATCTCACAACCATGAAGACATCTTGGCACTGGGATCTGGGTCAATAATTTCGAATTATGTGGCGGATCTAGACTGATTTCATAAATCCCATCTGAAACATTGTCACCGTCACTAAGTCCACCAGTTAAAATCGCACTGTTCTCGTGACAAACCATTTTGTGTCCACGACACTTCAATGGCATCTTGACAGGAGACTCTACCCATTCTAAATTTCCCTTGTCAACATTGAAACTTTCAACACTGTCAGTGCTCTTGGTCCCAGTCCATCCGCCACTGACATATATTTCACGACCATGGACAAATGCTGAAGGGCTTGATCTTACCTCCTTCATTGCTGGTTCCAATGTCCAGGAATTCTCTGGCCAGCTGTATGACTCTACGGAATTAAGACTAGTCTTGCCATCAGTCCCTCCACAAACGAAAATCTTCTGTTTACCAGTGAACCATTCACTTCTCTCAGTTGCTTCTTTTGTAATGCATGCCATTTCCTCTTGAGTCAGCTTCACTTGCTTTACTTCATCCTTGACGTCCCTCACATCATTCTGAAATTCCCTCATATTATTCTGAACAACGTTCAATCTTCTCGCTAAATCGTCCATTTCTTTTCGCATGAAGCACGGGTGTACACGACTTGACTTCCATATTACTTGTTCTCCACACTCGTCGCAAACGATCTTACGAAACTGACACTGTTCACGTTCGTGTCGTTCTTTCTCGTGTAGGTTCATGACTTCTGCACAATCAGCGTTTGTGCAACACGTTGGTGAATAACCACAGCTGTTGGCATGTCGATCAAGAAATTCAAGCCTGGTCAACTCTGGGCAGCCACGGTTTTCGTGATCACAACGAATCATGAGATTCTGCAAGAAATCCGTCAAAATTCTCGGTGGTTTGGTCAAAGATTCTTCCGTCAGAGGGTGTTGACACATCGGGCAAGTTTCAGCGTTTTCGCGCAAACACTTTCGAATACACGAGCCGCAGAAGTAATGCTCATTCGGGCATTGTACTGGATCTTTTAAGACCTTGAGACAAATCGAGCACTGTAATTTAATGTCTACTTTGTCTTTAAATCTCTCCTCTTCATAGCCACCAAAGGAATCTCTCCTCGCCATTTCTCATCCAAGTAAACTGAGGAAAACGTTTGATATGTTTTTTATATCGTTGTTAGAAAGACAGATTGTACTTGTGGCTTGTCTCGTTGCTGCTCGTAATGAAAAACAATACTCTGGTGATGTGTCGTTATATCATTGGCTTTCTACGAATACTAACTACGTCACAATGTCGCATTATGAATAAACTGCGTCATTGCGCCGCTGAAACCCTAAATATAAATTGCGAAAGAACAAATTGTATTTAAGGTAAGCAGTGCAAAACTGGTTTAAACATAGCCAAACATGCTTGACAAACGACTACCAAACCGACGTTGAATAAGACAAGATAAATAGATAATTGACAAAAAAAAATAATTGAGAAGGCAAGGCAAAATGCCGACACAGAGCAACACTAGAATCCTGGAATACGGCAATCAACTTAAATTCTGGCAATAATTGTAAACATTTATCAGATAAATAACGTCTCCAAATTATTATATACGTCTCCAAATGATTATATATAATCTTGGTCGCGCATCTAGCATTTTTAATCGCGGTGGTGTTATGTTACCTATGTTCGCGGCATTTCACCAAACTAAATTACTATTTCACTCAGTGTGTCGAAATGTGAAAAAGACGGAAGCTTTGCTTACAACGACACAAGTAGATGCATTATAACGTCTGTAAAAGAGATAAAGCCTCTTGAAAGGGGAGAGATTGTGTTTCGAATAATCTTGTAACAAAATAAAGATCAATAAACCATGTCGAAATCAGTGCATAAATAGTCTACATACAGTACAGTACATATTATTTACCCTCGGATAATTGATGAGGCAATGCATGCTAACTATAGTTGGTCTTACATTACGTATACAAGTGAAGTTAGCAGTAGTATTTTGCTAACTCTTAATTTAGAATGACAATTTTGTTAAGTTGTTAACTTTTCTAGGGTTTTTACCACCATCCCTCACGGTAAACACATTTCTGAGATATTGTGTTGCAAAATTATTCATAAACTTAAAATATAAGAATCATCATGTTTTGAATGCGGTGCCGTCAGATAAATTTTCGCTTTTAGAGTGAAGCTCGGCTATGACATTAAATATTTAATTAAATATGTAAATTAAGGTTCTCAATTTGTGTAATATGTACCTCAGCTTTAAGAACCCCAACATAGATCTGCACCAGCCTATCAGCTCGTGTTACCATGATCTCTGGGAAGAATTCAGCCAATGTTCCAAGCAAGGAGTAGATGCCATATTTCACTGAAAACAGTGGAATGAAACACAGCTTGAAAGTGAAGCATACAATTTCATAGAATATTCTGTGTTTGAAGGTGAAACCTAACAATTGTAGCCTTGACCATAAATATTTTATTCACATAATTTCAAAGATTTCCCACTATTGGATTAAACAATTTTACAGCAGATATTTTACTTAACCCTTTAATCCTAATGTACTTTATTATTTATTCTGTTTAATTAATGCCAGACAATTTTACTTGTCAAGGAAACAGTGCTATGTTACAGGTCTGCAAACAAGTTGTTACAAATCTGTTCACAAGCTGTCAACAAGTTGTGTTCGCACTGCTTGTTCCCAGTTGTTGTAACAAGTTTGGAACAAGCTGTTAACAACTTGTAACAAGCTTGATGGCATTATCAGACTTGTTACAAGGATGTTCTAACAAGTCTGATACAGTCATGATATAACAAGAATGTTACAAGGTTGACAACACAAGGTTGTAACAATATTGTTATATCATGACTGTATCTGACTTGTTGGAACAACCTTGCAACAAGTCTGATAATAAAAAAAGCTTTGCTTTGCTTTGAAAGCTTTGCAGTAATAAATTTACGTGGTGTTTCCACAAACAAAAACAATCATATTTTATCGCCATGCAAACATTCAAAGAACTTAAGTCTGATAATATCAACAAAGTTGTTACAAGTTGTTTAACAGCTTGTTCCAACTTTGTTGACAACTTGGGACAAGCAGTGTGAACACAACTTGTTGACGGCTTGTTGGCAGACTCGCTACAAGATGTGCGATTTTTGCATGTGTAGTACTCATCAGGTTCATCAAACTATCTGCCCACGTGTCTAGTTAACTCAGTAAGTTACATTGTGCCCTAATGCACCCTACTTTATTATTTTACTTGGCAAGGGAAGAGTGCTGGCATTCAATGGGTTTAGGAATCTAATTCAATATCTTATGTAATATTTCAAATCCGACTATGAGAACTGGACTAGAATTCATGTCAAGTCCGTGCAATTTGATCAAGTCCGAGGCAAAGCCAAGGACTGGATCAAAATGGGAGGACTTGAAATCTAGTCCAGTCTGAATTGAAGGATTTGAAATGACATCTCATACGAATAAATCACTACTTAAAGTGAAGTGAATTAATTTTGATCCAGTCCTACAACTGGATTAATCAATATACAATACTTCAGTAATATCATGTGAGCAAAATAAAGCAATATGGTTGGCTAATTTACTCATGAATTATTAATGAGTTTGAGATGTATGTACCTGTTGATGTATGTTTTGTTGGCTGACAACATGCTGAAAAATATCTTCAATTTTTTAAGGAAAATGCAAACAGAAATTACAGTACAGTACAGTACAGTACACAGGGTTAAATTCAGAAAAAGGCTACATATACCAGATAGTACACTGAAACTTATAATATTAAACTGCTTAAAAAGGATACTTTTCTACAATATTTTCAACATTGAGTTTTTCAACAATTGTGGCATCAAACTTCAATTCAAGCAACTGTTAAACAAATAAAAGTATTGTTTTTTAAATGATAAATTGTAAAACAATAATATAAACAAGAAACTATATAACATATAACCAACCATGGGTCGATAATTGTTAGCTCTAATTTGGACATTTCTCTATTACAAAGACCTCTCAAATATGGACAACTCCCTAATACAAACACCTCTCTCATATAAATACCCCCTAATATGAACACCTCTCCAATACAGACACATCTCTCTAATACAAACACCTCTCAAATACAGACACACATATCTAATTAGATACCTCTCTAATACAGACACATCTCTCTAATACAGACACACCTCTAATACAGGTACCTCTAATATGAACACACCTCTAAATACGGACACACCTCTCTAATATAGACACACCTCTCTAATATAGACACATCTATCTAATGCAGACACATCTCTCTAATGCAGACACACCACTCTAATGCAGACAAACCTCTCTAATACAGACAACTCTCTGATATGGACACAACTCTGATACAGACACACCTCTCCAATATACACACACACACACCTCTCTAATAAAGAAACCTCTCCAATATAGATACCTCTCTAATAGGGACACCCCTCTAATACAGGCACACCCCTCTAATATAGGCACACCCCTCTAATACAGACACACCTCTCTAATACAGGCGCACCTCTCTAATACAGGCACACATCTCTAATACATGTATGAACTCTACATACTTGAAGTAATACTTGGAATGTCTCATTCTTTACTCTGCTATTCTTATCGCTGGAGAACAATTTCAAACATATATCCTAAATAAATTTTGCATAAACAGTAGTCATTATAAATGAAATATTTTCTCCCAATTAACAAAAGAATGATCTATCTTTGACCAACAGCAGCAAACCAATACAAAACCTACCTTTATATCAGTTGCATATGGTGAAATCCTTGTTTTTACTTTTGCAATGTATTCAGCAAGGAATGATAGAATGATTTCTTTGCATTTTGCAAACTATTTTAAAAAATTCAACTTACAAATAAAGGTCTGTATATTTTTATAACACAATACAGGATTGGTACTGTACATGTCAGGAAGAGTCAAATTCAAGGGCTTTAAGTTCAAGGACATTCAAGGCCATATATCGGCAAATTCACAAACTAAATACTGAACAGAAGACGTTAGAAATCAGTAAAATGTGACATTGAATTGTTCAAAACACAACTTTAATGAGTTTCAAAGAGCTTTGTCAGATATGAACATGCAAAATGTCTGTTTTGAATGTCAAACAGAAAATATCCAAAAACTAAAGCAAGAAAAATGTTAGCAATTCAAGTACAGTACAGCCCTAATGAAAGTTAACATCGTGTAACGAGCGAGTTGCAAGTTCGAGCGAAAGGCTATCGAGCGCGATTTGACCCCTAACGAGAAATCTGCGAGTTGCGAGTACGCGAGCGTGAAGCGAGCGAGTGTTCTCAAAAATTTTTAATATCGAGCGAGTGTTCTCAAAGACTTTAATTAGATATCGAGCGAGGGTTCTCGAAAATTGTTTGTATCGTGCGAAATCGAGCGAGAGTTTGACCAACATGTGGCGAAATATAGGATAATTGCTGTTTCCTTGCATGGAAAACGTCACGTATTTTGACATATATTTACCAGTTCCCTAAAAATATAACTATGATAGGGTGATAGCGGTTATATTATTTTGTTACTCATCTTTACAAAACCTCAAGATAAACAAAATTCCCTGGTTAAGTCAGCGTCTGTTTATTCGAAGTGTTACATGTTAGTGTAGGTAAAAAACACTCTCTTTCTATTATATACTTTATTAGAATTAGCGGCTCAACATACTCGTTATCGTTAGAAATAAACTATTTCCAAAATTTTACGGTGTGACTCATATACACCAAAACAATCTATATAATTATAGCCTTAGGCTATAAATAATGTTAGTTCGCTTCGATTGATTGCATTTAGAAACCGATAGCTATATTCATGCACAATCTTTACAACCACAATAACAGGAACTCCACCGACAACTTATTGTCTCGTATGGATTATCGAAAACAAAAGAGCGTTACAGATGATGTCAGTGAAAAACATGCTGTCTGATTTATAATTATACTGAGATCTGAAGCGTCTTACTAGGCTCATTACTGTTTTGATCTCTGTCGGTGAGCCTGCTCTGAGAGATATTATAGAAATAGAAATAAGAACGCGATGTCTTCAAGAAACTTGACGAAGTTTTACTTTTACGCTGATAAGACACTGTTAGTGGTGTCGCGTGAGAAGTTACTGAACGCAAATAAAGTAGTCATATCATCGCGGTCAAAGGAAGTGACGTCTAAGCGATACTGCATTAAAAGGCATGGAAAGCGAAGTTGATATCTTTTGGAGGTAAAATAATACTTATTTTTGTAGATTGTATTTCGTCTTTATTTCAAAATATTGATTGTGGATTTTAATGTTTCTGGATTTTAATGTTGTCCTTAAAGATCAGTCAAGAATTGACTCTGTATTGTTAATTTCAGTTTACCCCGTGTTTTCGCACGGACTTGCGAAGCAACGTTACTTCTACCAGTAGTTGCAGATTATTTACGTATGCGAAAAATTTTACACGCAGTATAGCACTGCGAGAATTCTCGTGAATCTTTGCATCGAGATTTCTCGCAAAATTCTTGTGTATCGAGAAGCCTATCGAGTGAGCGAGAATTTTTATCGAGTGGGTTTCGAGATCTCGATACTCAAAACATTTTCCTCGATAGCATCGAGCGAGAATGGTTAACTTTCATTAGGGCTGTACTGTACTTTTACACAAATTCAAGGACATTCCAGACCTTCAATTTTTGTTTTCAAATTCAAGCACATTTCAAGGACTTTCAAGTTTTGTACAAATCCTATAAATATACAATACAATGTACTGTCAAAGTAGGAACAGTCAAATACCTCATCAACCAATACGACTGCTTTGGCAAAGGTTAGTATGCCACCATCTTGATTGAAAAGCAGGGATGAGCAGTATGCTAGATAGGAAAGTGATTATAGTTTAACCCATCAAGTACCAGTACTCTCCCCTTGGCAAGTAATATCATCTGGAGTTGACTTTACAGGAATTCATTGTGGGTGATGTTCATAAACTTGGTATCTGACAGTGTGATTAACTCATTAAGCTGCAACACACCCAAATGCATCAGACTTTATATTTTACTCTGTCTCAGACAAAGGTATGAAAAAGTTATTAAACATCCAAGGATCGAAATATCAAAATAAGTTTGGGCATTTATATTTTGCACGTTTGCAGCTAATTGGAGGGTATATATTCCTGTCTTCCTATTAAAACAAACACAGTTAAATGTTTTAGTAAAGAAATTTTAGCTACTTTACATATATTGAGAAAAGCTATGTCATATTTAAGCTAGAATTTGACAATTAAAGTCTAAAATCATTCGAACGCGCCAACTCACCAATTTGAGTCTCAGTGATATTTTCAATGCAATATGCACGTAAATCGCTGCAGATGTCTGCTGCTTCGTTGCCTCTGTTTGACGAGCTTGGTTTCGAGCAATTATTGAGCTGGTTTAAATATCTATCGATAATTTCCGTCATTTTCTTTCAATCAGTTTAGTTTTCCACCCCTTCGTTTGAGTTTGACGGCCATGCTTGCATTTTGGCGGAGCTTTGAGCATGAGACAGGATTGACCAATCAAAGTCCAGGAATTTGTAGCCTACTGTCTGCAAGGTTCTTCTCTGAAAGGTTGATAGATAGCCTGCTCGCAGGCTAGGGCTGAGGTTCAACACTATATCTATGGTTCAACGATGGGTTCAACTCTGGACTAAAAATACAAGCAGAACCACAGGCGACCCAATCTCAGAATGAATGATCAGGTGTTGCGGGTTTTTAACGGTTTTTATAAACAAATTTATAGTCAACCAAAACTATTTAAAAAACATTCTTAAATTAGTCAAATAAATACATTTTAACAATAAAATATAGTTGACATGATCGTATAATACCTTTGCATTCTTTTAATTACTCCATGAGCTCATTTAGAGCGGTTGATGTAACATTTTCTGTGGCCTACATTGTGTGTGCTCATCTATATATATTATATATAGATGAGTTGTTAAGTTTTTCCAACAACTTGTTATCGTCCTGCAATTCGACAATTTGTCAATATGTTGTGAGCGACAATCTTGTAGCAACTTGATGAAATAACAGCATTGTTACAACTTGTTGACAAGCTTGCAACAATCTTGTGGTTACCTGCGATAGTTGCATGTCCAGGAGTAAGCTGATATGTGTCACTTACACACGCAGAAGTCTCACATCTTGAGGCAAGTCTGCCAACAAGCTGTCCGCACTGCTTGTCCCAAGTTGTCAACAAGTTTGGAACTAACTGTTAACAACTTGTAACAACCTTGTTGATATCATAAGACTTGTTGCAAGGTTGTTCCAACAAGTCCGATACAATCATGATATAACAATATTGTTACAACCTTGTGTCATCAACCTTGTAACAATCTTGATCATGACTGTAGCAGACTTGTTAGAACAACTTTGCTACAAGTCTGATAATGCCATCAAGTTGTTAACAGCTTGTTCCAAACTTGTTACAACAACTGGGAACAAGCAGTGCGAACACAACTTGTTGACAGCTTGTGAACAGATTTGTAACAACTTGTTTGCAGACCTGGAACAACTTGTGCGTTTTTATGTGTGTATACTTCAGTCGGCAATGTTAATGACAGGCGCCACGAACTTTGACCAGCGCTCTTAATGACAGGCGCCACGAACTTTGTACGAAACTTTTCGAGACGATTGTGTCTAACACAAATCACAAGATTATTAGCTTGATCATGTGTTTCATGTGTTACCGCCCCAAATAACGTATAGTGTAACATTCCACTATTCTTTGTTTGCAATCACGTGACTTTTCATCCAAATGATGGAAAATCAAACAACTTGTGGACGATTTTTCTCCGTATCAGAATGGTTGTAATAAGAAAAACTGAACGGTAATTCACTTTTTGAGTCTTAAGCTGTCTCAAACTCGATCAATATATTAAAATAGCCGGTTTTTGTTCTACCTGCCCGTCAACTGAAATCCCCAAATTACGTCATTGCAAACGAAGAATACATTACCTAAGAAAACAGTGTCCCTCTGATTGTCCAAATATACACACGTAAAAACTTATAATTGCAGCAGACTTGTAGCAATGCTGTTCCAACAACTTGTCAACAGCATGTGTTCGCACTGCTTATTCCCAGCTTGTTCACAAGTTGTCAACGGCTTGTTGACAACTTGCTACAAGGTTGTTGAGCTCAACAAACTTGTTACAAGTTGTTCCATCAGCTTGTTATCTTGTCGACAACTTGTTCGTCAATCCAACAACTTGTCAACAAGTTGTGAGTGACAACCTTGTTGCAACTTGATAAAATAACAGCATTGTTACAGCTTGTTGACAAGCTTGCTACAAACCTGTTGCGAACACATCTTGTTGACAAGTCGTGAGAATTTTGCGTAGAAATCTCACAACTTGTTGACAAGTTGACGGAACAAGCTTGTAGCAACAGGTGGGAAATTTGTCGTCGCTGACCAAAAAATTGCGGGCAGAAACAAAGCTCATTGCATTTACATTCAAAACAAAGCAGAAAGTTAGCAAGAAGCTGTTTTAGCTGACGATTTTTTTGCTTTCCATTCAACGCTTTACAAATTATTGGTCATTCTTTTAAAAGTCGATCATGAATTCTTTGTTTTGGGATGATTGTTTTGTAATCGCGTGATTGGAAGAAGTTAATATGGCGACGTGAACATGGGAGTAAATACCGTATACGTCGATCTATGGCTTGTTTAAAACCGTAATAAACGAAGAAAGACGTGATTTGAGAATGAAATGTAAGTTGAAATTAACTTTATATGCCTCAAATTTTCCATCCTATGTTTCTTAATGTAACTTCAGCGGTCTAAGTTCAAAATACAAGCTCGCGAAATTTGACAAATTTTGAAAATATGTAAAAATAGCTTGACTTTGAACTGTATTTTCTCAAAAATAGCCCGTGGCCTCAATTTCAAATATAGCTAAATGAAAAGAAAAAACTTTTCGGCGTTTGTAGGTATCAAACATATCGTCAGGAAAATAGGGGCTCACAATGTTTTAGTTCAGTCTTTGAGACCCAGTTGCTTCGCACGTGTTGTGGTCAAATTTTTGCCAAGAATCAAAGGCCGAAATGTGAACTTCCTTCATGAAAACCGCTTCGAGAAGGGTCCAGTTTGAAAATTTAGCTATTAATTTCGATTTCATGAGCATATTTTGGTTACACGTTAAATATTTTTGCACTTGATGAGATTCAAAATTTGTTGTATATTCAAGCCCGGCTTTAGTGTAATTTTGGTGATGACCGGAACAGAAATAAAGATATTTTAAAAACTGGCCGTGGCCTCACGACAAAACTTTCTAAAAATGTTCTCTGTTTCATGTACTTTTATTTGATATCTTAGGTATAAGCGTAAAAATAGGGGCTCATACAGTTTAAGAGGTTGTAAAATGCATGACTTGCCTCTATTTTCATGTAAACATTCGAAATTCTTCGACAGCAAAGTAGCAACTGTTTCAGATCGAATGCACACGGACAGCCCACCAGAAACAATGGCAGGGTACTGAAATAGAACGTCACTAAAAAATTCTGTATGATTAATTTAGATCATGTCCACTCTTTCAACATAAAACCTCTCTCCTCCGCAGAGGCTTTAGTTTTCTTAGGATGAGTATTACGATGAGATACATTTCACTACACTTTACATGGCGGATCTTGAAACACGAAAACAGTAATTTATTTTGTACAAACATTTGGCAATATTTACACGATTGTGCCTTTTTGTAAACACGCGTTGCGTGTATTCCACGCAATTGCGTGGCTCATTTTACTCGCGCATGCTCAGACAAATTTCCCACCTGTTTACTGCTGGTAAGTTAATATGTGCAGACAACAATCCACACTGGGTTGCTATAGGACTATCTTTGTGCAAATCAGACAATTTTACGATACTGCTCAATGCCTCAATTGATATTGCCAAAATAACAATAACAATAATAAACTCTCTCTGTGATTATTTATCCCTTAGAAGTACGATGTTCCATCAAGCCTACGATCAAGCTCAATCAGATTTTTTACAAACT
>CACRXK020011876.1:0-15781 GCA_902702795.2 Paramuricea clavata
CTGAATTATTATATCGATGAACAAGTGTGTTGCAATGATCAGTGAGAAACGGAGGAGAACAATTGAAGTATTACATTTATTAAGTGTTTCTATATTACAATGTTTTTCCTTATTTATACCGTTTATATTGGCAGAGCCTTTTGACTTCAATTACTGTTTTAGATGCTTAATAGTGACGAATGTATTAAGTACACACTTCTACCATGCATATTCAATAAAAGTACTATGCGAAAACTCAACGATTTATTGCCTCCGCGTGAAAATTATTTTGAAGACCTTATACATGCATGCAAACTAAATAGAACTCAATTTCAACACGTTACGCACACGTTACGCACACGTTAAGCCACACGTTACGCCTTTCAGTATATAATAATCTATAGAAAGCTGACACGTTACACACGTTACGCCTAATATGTTAAAGGTAGACCTATTCTACTTTTATAAGAATGGGGCGTAACGTGTGTAACGTGTCGGTTTTCATTAATATTCTATATAAACTCAAACGTAACGTGTGGCGTAACGTGTGCGTAACGTGTGCGTAACGTGTCATCTATTCTTATATATTTCTTTGAGAGTAAATGTGCAATGATGGCTGCATGAAAAAAGTTAAAACTGTTCATCCAAAAACACCAGTTCGTCAAAACAGCGTGGGTACGGAGACAGGTCTTTCTGCTCCGCCTGCGGAATCTTCCGGGTAAACTCAAAGACCCTCCACCAAACAAGCCAGATAATTTCTGTTTCGCGTTCGTCAATCTGTCCGTTTCTGCCGTAGTAGAAAATTGCGTTGCTTAAAGTTGCAAAAATTGGATGTCAGAGTCCAGATTGAAAAAGCTTAGAACAGGAGACATTTAGGATCCAATAAGCTGTTCAAAACGGTTGCTTACTCGTACCCAGTCCCCCGTTCTGCGTCTCTTAAGTCCATTTTTGTGCGAGTTTCGCACGAAAACTAGATCACTGGGCTTAAAGCGCGAAAAATGAAAATTTTGCCCGAGATAGCGTTAAGTTAAATTTTTGGCAGAAATTTAATTAAGTTTGGGACCATAAAGAGGCCTTTGCTAAGACAGTCTATGTAGTTTCGAGTAATGATAATTCTAATACGGTTATTTCGCTTTGTTGTAAATAAGAAGCATAACAGCCTTTGCTTACTGTTACTATGTGTTTGGTGTGTGCCTAAGGATTTTCCCTACAGTGTGTAAAATTGTGACGTCACAATGATGTCATCGTGACGTCATAAACGACCATAAATAGTTCATAAATTGAACGCGTCCCGCTTGAGTATCAAAACAGTTAGGACAAGATGCCATTGACAAGCAGATCACGTCAGAAAAGTTTGAACAATTTTCCGAATGAGTTAAAGGCACGACGATAAATTTGTCAAAAAGTTTTATGAACTGAATTATTATATCGATGAACAAGCGTGTTGCAATGATCAGTGAGAAACGGAGGAGAACAATTGAAGTATTACATTTATTAAGTGTTTCTATATTACAATGTTTTTCCTTATTTATACCGTTTATATTGGCAGAGCCTTTTGACTTCAATTACTGTTTTAGATGCTTAATAGTAACGAATGTATTAAGTACACACTTCTATCATGCATATTCAATAAAAGTACTATGCGAAAACTCAACGACTTATTGCCTACGTGAAAATTATTTTGAAGACCTTATACATGCATACAAACTAAATAGAACTCAATTTCAACACGTTACGCACACGTTACGCACACGTTACGCCACACGTTACGCCTTTCACTATATAAGAATCTATAGCAAGCTGACCCGTTACACACGTTACGCCTAATATATTAAAGGTAGACCTATTCTACCTTTATAAGAATGGGGCGTAACGTGTGTAACGTGTCGGTTTTCATTAATATTCTATATAAACTCAAACGTAACGTGTGGCGTAACGTGTGCGTAACGTGTGCGTAACGTGTGCGTAACGTGTCATCTATGCTTATATATTTCTTTGAGAGTAAATGTGCAATGATGGCTGCATGAAAAAAGTTAAAATTGTTCATCCAAAAACATCATTTCGTCAAAACAGCGTGGGTACCGAGACAGGTCTTTCTGCTCCGCCTGCGGAATCTTCCGGGTAAAATCAAAGACCTTCCACCAAACAAATCAGATAATTTCTGTTTCGCGTTCGTCAATCTGTCCGTTTCTGCCGTAGTAGAAAATTTGCGACGCTTAAAGTTGCAAAAATTGGATGTCAGAGTCCAGATTGAAAAAAAGCTTAGAACAGGAGACATTTAGGATCCAATAAGCTGTTCAAAACGGTTGCTTACTCGTACCCAGTCCCCCGTTCTGCGTCTCTTGAGTCCATTTTTGTGCGAGTTTCGCACGAAAACTAGATCACTGGGCTTAAAGCGCGAAAAATGAAAATTTTGCCCGAGATAGCGTTAACTTAAATTTTTGACAGAAATTTAATTAAGTTTGGGACCATAAAGAGGCCTTTGCTAAGACAATCGCGTGCAAAAATTGTTGAGACAAGCAGTTTATTGGCCCTCTCCCTCCTGTAACAATGGTTTTTGCCCCCCCTCCCCCTTGTGCAATGTTGTTAAAACGATTTTGAGGTCAGGGCTTATCAAATAATATGTTTTCAACATTGTTAGTGGGGGGAGGGGGGCACGCACGTGAAAAAAATCACCAAAATTTGAAGAGTCTCATTATTTTTGCACGCGATTGTAGCTAACTAAGCTAAAAAAAAGAAAGGTTATTAATTTTGCTCAGCCACACGCAAAATATTCTTTGCCCTTTCATGACCAAGAATCCTCAATGAGATATATTATTTATATAGAACACAATATAAAAATATGCAACGGATATTTCGAAAAGACGAAAACATTCCAGCGACTATTATTCGTAGAGAGACTTCGGTTCGTGTGGTAAAAATCGTCGGAATTACTCTTCCCCAAAAAATATCGCTTTAAAACGTATAAATATCGTTGAACAGATCTTTTTAAGTGCACATATTTGCACAACGCCGACCTCGAACGCTTCAGCAATGCCCTTTAGCCATATTTAATTTATTACCTTTGTGTTAAATTTATGCATTATTAATACAAATTTTTGCCCCCCAAATTTTGGGGGGCTGTAATGTGATTGGTCAATCAGAACAATGCCGAAGCTCATTGACCCAGCCGTTAAGTGGGCGAGTGGCGAGAACACAACGGCTGGAATCTGAGCCTAGTTTTTCTTCAGATCTTCTGAAAATAAGTATAAATCATTACAGCCAAACACATTTCAGCGTAATTTTAGGTCCCCATTTGGAGATCTCAGGCTTCGATTTTAGTGTAATTTTGTAGACCGAACAAGAAGCAAAAACCGGTGTGCCGTCAAGTTGCTGTCGTTTATTCACAATTTATTCAAATGCTCCTATTTTTTGGAACAGGGAACCTGAATTGTATCTGAACTTGTTGATCTAGTTGAAATTTGGAAATAGTCAGGCGTTTTGACACAGCGCGGCTCTACAATTTACCGAAATTCAACCTTCGATTTTGCTTGAAATTAGCTCTGCACGGGTAAAATGAGTTTCGGCGTCTAGCGAAGTCATAAAAAAAATTTTCAAAAAATAAATTTATTTTGGACACTTGTATACCAATGCCTTTCAACACACAAAAAATAAAGGAAATCTATTTTCCGAAGTCAAAGTGATCGGACCGCTCTTAGCGGGACTGCCACTTAATGGGCGAAAACAAATTGTCATAGCCAATTTGGGCAGGCGTTCCCTCAGTACCCGCCCGTCAGCTAAACGCCTGCTACGCAGGCTAACTTCGACACGGCTTTTGAGTTTTGTAACCGGCCGAGGCGAAAGTAAATCATGCAGTCGGGAAAACGTCTTACTTTGAAAGATTATTTTGCAAAACATACTCGTACACACAAGAATCATAAATATGCAAATGTTGAATTGTTATTGTCAACTGTCTAGTTCAGTTATTTTTAGACAATATGGTGTTAGCCAATCAGAATGCAAAATTGACCGTCCCAGACCAGGGCTTCCTCGTGTCTCGCCTCGTCCTCACACTGAAGCCCTGGGAACGAGGTTGGGTTTTGACATTTTTGTGGTTATACTTTATCAGAGGCGTAGGTACCGGGGAGCACGGGGGACACGTGCCCCCCCCCCCCAATTTTTTCAAAGGACTAAAAGTGCCCTTTTTTGTGATGAAAAGTGCCCTTTTTTGAGATGAAAAGTGCCTTTTTTGTACAAGCTAATGTCGCTGTAAATAGTAAATTAACATCAAAGGTGCTCTTTTTGCTTGGAAATTTCCAAGTTTTTTAAAAAAAATGTGGTCAAAAACGTGCAATTCCGGTATGGTACGACGGGAAAATTTTTCTTCTCCCCCCCATCCCCAACATTTGCGGGAAAAATTTTTTAGGTGCCCTTTTCAATACCCTAAAGTGCCCCTTGAAGCTGGTGCCCCCCCCCCCAATCTTTTAATGCTTCCTACGCCCATGTGCTTTATAGTTTTATATAAAGGGTTTTCGATCGTATACGATTATCGAGTGTTATTTCGAAGCTAAGCTTTATATGGCTCCCAACGTGGGGCCAGTTTGATAGTCAAGCTGTACCCAAACGATTGAAAAATGTCAGAAGCGAAGGAACGTTTGGATCGACTTCGAGCAAAGCGAGGAGGGCATCGAGGAGTATGTACGAAACTAGCGAAGGAAGCCGAAGAGTTAGCAATATCACCCGAGAATGGTGACATTAGTCGATGCGATATTATCAAGAGTTTGTTGCAAGAAAAAATAAAAATACTGAACGATATCGATGAGGAAATACTCGGACTGTGTGACATAAAAACATTGAAGCGAAATCGAAGAATCTACGGAAATTGTTGCTCGAATTTTAAGTGCGATCAAGAACATCGAAGGGTTTATGCATGGAAATGCAACAGTCAACCAACAGCGAGTTCAGGCGAAGTTAATACTTCTATTTAGACTAATACGAGCGTTATTAGTGAGAATACGAGTGCATGGTAGTATCGATAATACCCCAGCGACGACAAGTATCGAAAACAATGACAGTAATATAAGCAATGTAGTAAACACAGACACAGTTACAACCGACTTCGACAACGGCGTCGGCAATGCCATTTACTGGCTCAAAAGCAAGGCTACCGAAATTACAATTGTCAAAGTTCAAGGGACAAGTTACCAAGTGGAATAGTTTCTGGGATTCTTTTGAATCGGTGGTACATAACAATCACGAAATTTCGAAAATAGACAAATTTAATTACTTGAATTCTTTGCTGGAGGGAGCTGCATTGCGTGCAATACAAGGATTGGCTCTAACCGGATCCAATTATGATGCAGCTATTGAAATTCTTCGAGATCGTTTTGGTCAGCCTCAGCAGATAATTACGGCACATATGGACGAACTCGTCAAGATCTCGGCTTGTACTGGAGACCGTCTTACTTCATTGAGGTTTGTTTACGATCAAATTAGAGCACATGTGCGGGGATTAGCTTCGCTAGGAGTGTCATCCGAACAGTACGGCAGCCTGTTAATCCCAATAATAATGTCCAAGATACCCAGTGAGATTCGGCTAGAAATTGCTCGCAAGGCTAAGAAAGATGTATGGAACATAGACGAATTGCTTGATACTTTTAACTTTGAGATGGAAGCACGTGAAGCAAGCGAGGCAACAAAATCCAACCAGAGTCAGAGGAGCCCCAATACTGGGTTCGGATCTAAGCGAGAAGAAGGTGTAAAGGATCACAATACGCCTACTGCGAACAGTTTGTTAGTTGGGTCAAGGGACGGTGAATTCGAAGATCAAAGGTCTAAGTTAAGGGCAAGAGTGGGTCAAGGTCATGGTCAAACCGGGTTTAAAATCCAATGTGCTTTTGTAATGGGATGCATTATTCTGCATCTTGCGAAAAAGTAGTGACGGTGAGGCGAACGAAAAGCAATTTTGAAGAAGGCGGGGAGATGTTTCAGGTGTCTTTATAGAGGACACCACATTCGGGATTGTAGGGGACCCAGAAACTGTAGACATTGTAGTGGCCAGCATCATCAGTCAATATGTACAATGCATGAAACAAATTCCCTGGCTACAAATCGTGATGCAAAGGCAGAGGTTCAAGAGACCCCTGGAGAAACCTCAGGGGTCACAATCGGTGTAGTATTAATTATCACATACTTGTACCTTTATCAGGTAGGAAGCAGCGGGACATAAAAACGATATCGTCCCGGATATCGTTTTTTGTCCCGGATATCGTTTTTTGTCCCGCTAAATTTCGCGCCTTGTCATAACAAAGATGGCCGACTCGAGGTTCGTGTTGGTTGATGTCGACAGTTTATCGAAGGAAACAAGAACGATAATACAAAATGTCTATTTATTGAACGATAATACAAATGGTCGATTTATTTTCTAAAATCATATTTGTTCAGTAAATGATGAATTGTTTTGAATTCTAAAATGATCCTATCTTTTTCAAAACTGTTTACTTTTGGGTGTCAAACCCTGATAAAGGTACAAGTATATAATAAATAGGTTATCGTACTCGGGAATCGGTGATATCAGTTTTATCGCTCTCGGGACGATATCACAATTGTCCCTCGCTCGCTGCGCTCGCTCGTGACAATTGTGATATTCTCCCTCGAGCAATAAAACTGATATCACCTCATCCCTTATATGATAACCTATATATACATTTGATATTCGTGGTATTTTTCAATCCTTTTTGCGCCATTAGGCTTTTACAAATACAATATCATATTTCACACTACAGTACAGTTTTCACAGCTAACTATTAATGCCTATTAATAGCGACTGTTGTTGCATAAATTTTATATTGATATGACACCAATATCATAGCCAATATGCTTCTCATAAAGCAGTTATCTATTAAAACTGTTAAACTACGTTGGGTAGTTTAAGGTTACAGGACACCCTTTTTGGCGTTTTGCGGAAAATCGCTACTGCGCGCTCAAAATCAGTCCGATTTTCATCAAATTTTCACCAAATGTTCGCGAGTGCATGCAAAATATGGTAAAGTTATAAAATTAACAAACAATAAAATAATGTAAGAATTATTCAGGAAAATCTTAAATCGCGGTGCCATTACGCTTTTGAGTTGTGCTCCTGCTGGTTTTAAGTTATATTTATGAAAATATCATTTTTGTACAGTAAAATAGTTGTTCTAAAAAATTGTGTTCGCAAATGTTTGTTTATTTCGTCATTCCGCTGATATGGCGATTTCTTTGACGACTGCAATATATTTCTGAATTGTTTGAGTGAATTGCTCTTTATTATTAAAGTATCCAAAATTAAAAAAAGCCGAACACAATTTTGAAACTGACGTCTTTAGCTATGTCCTGTGAAAATTTGAGAAAAATTGGTTAAAACCCGCAGGAGCACAACTCGTTTGAAAATCAGTAATTGCCGTAAAATTCTTCGGGAGAAAATTGAATTTGAATATTACATTTTCAATGTTTTTCTTATTGCAGCGAAATGTATTTTATTAAATAACTCTGCGAGTTTTCAACATTTTTCGTTCAAACTTGGTCAGATAGTAGAACTAGTCTAATGCTTTCATGGAGACCAATAAAAAAATTTTAGGCAAAATTAACACTCAAAGGTGTTCTGTAACCTTAAATTATAGCCCTTTACCTTAAAATTGTCTTTGACTTTGACTCGTTTATATTCAGATTCAGTATATTATGATCGTGCACGGGAATTCAAAGATCCAAATTTCGCATTTTCAAAGTCGTGCACCAAGAAAAATGCATTAACTAAACTAGCAAGAATGTCCAGAGTTAGACACAATGCAAAATCTATACAAAACAAATACAATTCGTTGAAAATTTTAACGAAATTGTTTGAAACATTTTGCCCACTTCACGAAAGGCCGCCATTTTGAAAAGGATAAATTGGGCCGTTATTAATTTATTGGGCAGCTCATTAATATTCTATTTTGTGGCTATCGACAATTGGAGAAAAATGCATGCCGAAACCTATACTCGTCTGGGGGCACAGAGTGCCCCAGCGAGTAATTAACGGTCACTATAGGTAGATGCTTAATATGTAATTACACTAATGAATTCGGATTTGTCTCCAATTGTGCACGAATTATTCCATTTATATGAATAGTATGATTAAGGTAGCCCCAAATTAATAAGCCTTATGGTTTTTATTGGGCTCCCTTGCCAAGTATAATGTATATTTATTCTTTCTTTCGTGTGATATTTAACAAATATAAAACATTTTCCGTGTTGATATACAGTTATATCAACACGAGTGGAAATTGGGAAAACGAGAATTTGTGTGAAAACACGACGCCCGAAGGGCGGAGTGTTTTCACAAAATTTCGAGTATTCCCAATTTCCACGAGTGTTGATATAACTATATATCAATACGGAAAAAATGTTTTATATTTGTTTTATAATATAGCACAAAGAAATATAAAGAAAGAAATTTTCCAACGTTTCCGTGTTGACATTAAGTTATATCAACACGGCTCTTAGCCAATCAGCGTTCAGAATTTACAAATGCTATATTATAATATTTCTTTATGGCTAAAAATAAATTTGATTTGATTTGATAATATCATAAAGAAGGAGAGTCCACAAACTAAAGTTGTGATTTCAGAGTTGATAACAAGAACTGATTCGCCAAATCTTAAAGAACGAGTTGAAGAGGTAAACAAACAACTTTTTACTTATTGCAACCAGAATAACTGGAATTACATTATTTAGACATAAAAATATTGGAGTTAATCATTTAAATACATACGGTCTTCATCTTAACAGGCTAGGGACAGCAACATTAGCAAGGAAATTCTATTTTAGTATTTTTGCACAAATGAACATAACAAATTCTACAAGGTGATTGGTCAAATTTGACGTATTAGTTATCACTTATTTACTGAGACCGAGGGAAACAGTGTGTTTTGTGGACCCGAGACCATCCACGGTCGAGGGTCCACAAAACACACTGCTTTCCCGAGGTCTCAGTAAATAAGTGTTTTATTATATATCAATAATCAAAGAAACGACAAATTAAAGAACAAATGAACGTAAATACATGAAATATTTTATTGTTAAAACGTTATATTAAACACTGGCTACACTGCAGTTACTTAAAGCGAAACTGGTTTTAATTACGTACTAGGCATGTCCAAAGGTCGCATCTTCACGTGATGGCGCACGTGATTTTTTTTGTTATTCGCCGATCGATAACGTATTATCTCCCTCTCGCGCTGTTGCGAGGGAGACAGCCTAATTTCGTCACTCTCACGTGATATGCTCTCAACCAATAAAACACTAGAAAAATGCGACTTTGACTATTGATATATAATAATCTGCTATATTCACCTACAGGTAAATATAACAAAATCGAAATTTTCAAAATGGCGGCTAGCCGTTTTGTTGAAGTTAGTGATAAAGAAATAAGCGAAATTAATGAATTCAGACCAGAAAAACACAAAAAAACGTGTACAAAAATACTAAAACAATTATTCGTCTCGGCGAATATTCCCCGATAATCACCGAGCCTGAGGCGAATAATTGTTAAATATTTGAACAGTGATAGGAAACATATTTGAAATTTTATCGCTCCTGAGAATTTGAACAATATAAGTAAGACAAGTGAAAGTGGTAGATATCATAGTGCTGATTGAATTGAAGTGGAAAGAATGGCTAACACTACAGCCAGATCTAGAATAACACAACAGCGACATAAACTGAAAGGCTTCAAGATATCTCATTTAAATATCAGAAGCTTATAGTTAAAGTATAGATTAGTTTAGGATAATAATATAGTCATAACTGCAAGTTTGATATAATATGTTTAAGTGAAACAATGCTATAGACGGTACCAACTCGAAATTCGTCATAAAAAAAGATAAATTGGGAGGAAATATAAAATCCATAATTTCTCATCATAACTATCTATAACTGAAAGTAATGTTTTCATCCTTGAGCCCAGATTTGAAGAAATGTTTTCATCCTTGCGCCCTTCATACAAATCGATCATGCATCATATCAATGCCGCATATGAAAAAGTGCACTCCAACCAGTTATGTCACCCCCTTAGGTCAGCGAGTTTGGTTGGGAAGTAAACCAAGGGCAAGTCAATATCAGATGGATACCATGCCGACAGCTCCTGATGGAATTCTGGAAACGTTAAATGTGGTTGTAAGTCTGTATGTTCAACAACCTCGTACTCAGGGTTCTCTTTTTGCTGGCCTTAGTACGAGGTTGGATGTTCAACAAGACGTCGTGTCTGTCAAAAGGCAGAATTGAAGTGTACTGGTCTTTGTTCCTGTTGCGAGTTCACAAATTTTCCCGACCAGAATACAGACGAGAACAATTTCTCAGATGATGACAATGATAGTGGCCTATTATTCGAACTTGATGGCGATGACACTGGATTCTATGGCATATTTGAAGAACAATGATGCCTGCACGTAGGTATTATCTGCGCAGTGCAGTAGATCAATATTTATTTGCTTATTCGATATTCTCATTCGGATCCACAGTATTTATATTATAAACACGTATATCCCTCTCATGGACAGGGTTAACAGTATGGTCATGGTTGAGAAGCTGAAACGCACCCTGGTGGAAGAGCTAAATTAAAGCGCACGTGCACCCTGGCGCAGTAGCAAATCTAAAAGAAAAAGTCAACTAGTGTGTGCACGAAAAGCCAGGTTGAATCGTTCCTTGTTACTCTAGATAGTAGCTAAATAACCACTTATGCCACAATATAATATACAGTAGAACTTTACCAGACAAAAGCCAGGACAGCTTATTGTAGAATACATGCAATCTCGCTTTGAGCGTAGGCACTTGCCCAGGATCCAATAAGTGGGATTTTATTGCACTGATGAAAATCTGGGCTCAAGGATGAAAACATTTCTTTCAGTTATAGATAGTTATGATGAAATTATGGATTTTATATTTCCTCCCAATTTATCTTTTTTATGACGAATTTCGAGTTGGTGCCTGGGAGATGTTTCTTTCACAGTTAAACGTCCTTCACTGGTGCAGTCCGGTTTCGTCTGTTGGAAAAGATGGTTGGAACGAATGGAAAAGTTGATCCAAATCCAAGATTGGTAGTTATATAATATGCTTAAGCGATGGATGGAACGCACAATTTAAGAAGTGCCAAACATATCTTGCATAGTTGATAGTTATTCAATAATACATTAAAGACTTAATTAGAGGTTTTCCTAAGAGTTTACATAAATATCCCTTGAAGCCCGGGATAAACTGGGAATTCATTGTTGCGCAAAGATATTTATCATACTTGAGTGTCTTACCAATGTTTCGGGATGTCATATTGTCTTACCAGCGTCGGCAAACGAGGGAAAGGGTGTTTGATCAAATGTTTCTGAATTTGGTAGGAAATATTTTTGCTTTCCGGGAAGCATCAGTTCAAGTTCACCATCAGACGTCAAAAGCAAACCAACTGTTAGGCTATATAAGAAGAAATACCATGTTCATCAAAAGTACTGCACCAAGACGAACATTGTATCTTGCACTGGTTCGATCTCATTTCGGGTATGCCTCCCAGATTTGGGCACCGCAGAAGATTGAACTTATTGACATTTTAGAAAGAACTCAGAGGCAGGCAACAAAATATATTTTGAACTTGCCATTCTCGACAGACGTAGACTATAAAACAAGATTACAATCCTTGCATCTTCTTCCCGTATCCTACTGGCATGAATACCTAGACATGATCCTCTTCTTCAAAATCACACACGGTTTGGTGGAAATGTCTGCTCTTCCTGACATTCATATTATGCAAAAAACGACACGATCATCAGCAAGTAATAACGCTAAATATGTCGTCCGCAAATGTAAAACCAATACCTACCAGCAGTCGTTTTTTGTCAGAACGTGTCGAATATGGAACGCTCTCGTAGATGAACTAAATTATGACACGAACTGCTTCAATTCCTTTAGATCAGCCTTACTGGAATACTATCACAAATCTTTAGAAGATAATTATAATCCTGATAATCCTCGAACATTTAAAACTATATGCCTGAAATGTAACTCTGTACGAAGTCTTACATATCCGATATCCTGCATGCTACTTTTAGTAACTAATATTGTTTGTTCGTAGGTTTGTTAGTCTGTCCAGTTGAATGTCTGTTGTTTGTTTGATTGTATCCAATTGGGCCTGCAGTAATTGGCAATAAGCTGTTGCGGTGTCCCGGCCACTCTGTGTAATTTTATGCCGGCAAAGTTAATAAATAAATAAAATAAAAGCAACTTTTATTTTTGCAATAAAAGCCAATGTTTCCAGATATGGGAGACAGGAAAACATTTGAGCAAACACTGAAAATCACGAATATTTCCGCGACATTGTTTCTTACGTTTCGAAATATTTAGTTTGCTCCTTGATCGTGTGAATTGTATGTATATTTATATATCTCCGTCCTGTTTGATCAGGTGGGTTTTTACCTCACACAAATTTGTATTGAATTAGGATTAGAAAATTGCCTAATTAGTAAATTGGGGCTTTCTCGAGGTATGAACAACTGAATTGTAGTACTGGTTAATACTTTACATTGTACCCATGATTTCATTTGTTCATACTCCTATAGGAAGTACTTGAAATAGTCATGTTTAATGTTATTGTTGTTGTGTCTATAGAGTTTAAGAGGACCAGATTGGAAAAAAGTTGTAACTTTATCTGTTTATCCTCAATAAATAAAGTGTTATTGTTATTATGATGTTAATAAGTAGAATTAAACGTTATAACGGTATTTTGAAACAATAGCCAATGAATTGAAGTGATTTAGCATATGAGCAAGCAAAATGTACAAGAAGGTGTTTTAAACAATATTAATTCGTGTGCATTATTATTCGTTAATATTACAAGGTTTGATCTCTACTTCGTGATTTTATTTTGTTGTTTTTACATGGGGGAAATCGGGGAAAACCCACAGGGAAAATCCATTTTTCCTGTCTGCGCGTACGCAGTGCGAGTTCGGCTGACACGCGCATGCGTATTTGCTACCAAAACAATGGCGGTTCGAATATTTCAAAGCGGGAAAATATCAAACTTTGGAGGAATATTTTTCCCAATTGTGCACCTGTTTCGCTTGGGGAGCAACGGATTCTGATAAAGTAAGTTTTTATCTATTGATTCATGTGAAAATTATTCATGTGAAAATTATGTGAAAATTGCATCTTTTGGATGCTCATCCTACGGCCTAAATGGGGAAAGGTAGTTGTAGACGCACGTAACTTTGGTTTAAATTGATCTTTAATTTTATTCGCAAGTTTGACCCTATAGACGTGAAATAGTCGTTCATGATTGTTGCTATAGATCGTGCTTCGTTCACTGGGATGTTTTCAGAAATAATGCACGATCCGAAGGAGTGGTTTTAGTTGGATTGCGGGAAGTAATTTCATTGATGGTTTTCCAAAGTTCACCAGGATTATCTTTATTACTAGTGATGAGATTTTGGTAGTAGTTGGATTTGCATATCTTAATTGTTGGTTTATGAGTTCGCGGTAGGTGTTCCAGTGGTAGTCGGAGTTTTAAATGGAAATCACGTTCACGCATAAGTTCAAGAAGTTCAGAAGTCATCCATGGCGCTTTCACAGTCGTTTTTACTCTTTTGGTTTTAATTGGGGCATGTTTATTGGCTGATTCAGAAAATGAGTCGCACCATTTATTTACGATTCCATTAATGTCGTCTAACGAATCCACGAAAGTCCAATCTGATTTTTCTAAATCATCAACAAAAGTACTTTTGTCGTAATGCTTATAACAACGGTAATTGTCTCGATGACATCCGCCTGATTTTTGGATTCTGCTTTAATCGAGCAATAAATCAGTGAATGATCGCCGATCGATAACGGGTAAATTCCGCTTGAAACAACGCGTGGCTGATTGTTTACGAAGATTAAATCTATCATTGATTGCGTGTTTTCAGTGATCCTTGTTGGTGACGTAATGATCTGTTCGAGTGAATGAACACGCGCTAGTATTTGCATGTGTGATCTGACCGTTGAACCACAGAGAAGAGATATACAGAGAGGAAACTCACACTCGATAACCTGAATTTTTGTGTCACGCGTTCCACGCGCCACGCAAAATCCTCCAGCCAGTGCCGTCGCTGAAATCGCATAGTAAAAGATAGGGAAAACGCCGTTCGAAAGGTGAAAATCGCTTTTTTTTAAAAAAATGAGATACCCATGGAAATTTTGTTCAATAAATTATTGTAGAATAACGGTAAGCGATCACTATATTATTGATTTCCTTTTATTAAAAGTGTTAACATAACATTTCATTTTGCAAAATTTTGTTTTTTCCCTATCTACTCCTTATAAAATCGTGAAAAGCACTGGCTGGGATTTTCAGATGCTCATGTATAAAAAACAAAGCAGCGAATGATATAAATGCCTCAAAATATAACTCTTGCATAAAAAAACATAAATACTTCTTTAATATGCATAGTTTTATTCCTCTGCATTATCAAAATTTAATAAAATAGTGAATTAATATAATTTTCTATAGTTAAAAGACTGAATATATCAGCGTGACATAATTTGCCGCGTGTTTCCTCTTTGTGTATCTCTTCTCTGTGGTTGAGCGTTGTTTGTGGTTGAGCGTTGTTTGTAGTCGACATTGAAATCACCCAACAATATAATTTCCGCGTTATCTGGAATTTTGGCAATATTTTTATTTAACTCGTCAATAAAATGATTTAGTGGAAATTCAGGTGGTCTATAGGCTGAACAAACAAACATTGATTTCGTTCGAGGTCGTATAATTTCAATCCAACATGTTTCAATAGATTCACTGCATAAGTCGATTTGAGTTCGGTAAGGTAAACCTTCCCTAACATAAATAGCTGTCCCATCACCAGCTTTATCTTTCCGATCTTGACGAGTGATTAGATAGTTAGGTATGTTGATTTCAGCAATAGTAATTGAAGGTTTAAGCCAAGTTTCAGAAAGGGTAAAAACGTCAAATGGATTTTTGCTGATAAACAAGCGTACCAAATCAATCTTCGGCAGTGAACTTCGTACGTTAAGATGACTTACTTTGAGTCCCCTTTTTAAACAACCAGGGGTTTCAAACACAGGATCAGCATTACTTTCAATATCACCAGATAAACGTGAAAGAATGATAGCAATAGAAGTGTTTATAAACAATCTTGATCCAAGAAGAAGGTACGTCGAGTTTTCTAACGGTTTACGTTTAACGGTTTTTCTTCGGATGTTTCAATTATAGACAGGTCTTGAGCAAGCGAGTAATTCTGACACATATAGAATTGAAATGGTACAAGATAAACATTTTTCCCTTTGCTTGTTGAGTATTGAACCATTTAAAATCAAATAAATATACAAAATTATAAATAAATTGAGGGAGCACAAAAATCCCCGACAAAAATCCCCGAAATTAATCGTCCTTTCCTAACAAAAAATAACTATAGTTCTCAAGATCCCCTATATTCTTTTTACATGAAGTACTCAGTTATAGAAAATCGCTGAGAAAAATATTATACAGCAAAAGGTTCGTTAAGCAAGAAATCCAAGTCAGCCTCAGTTCCCTGGAGCAATAAGTTGAATCAACATCAACGAATTACGTTTCATTCAATTTAACAGTGCAAATAGAGACAATCAGGAGCAAAAATTGTTGAGACAACCGCATAAATGCCCCCTCACCCCCCCTCCCCCAATTCAATGTTGTGTGAATGACTGAAAAGAGAAATTTCAAGCCACTTTTTCCAACATTGAACATGGGGGCAGGGGGGAGGCCGACGTACTTTAAAATGGCCAAAAATGTGAAAAGTCT
>CACRXK020011877.1:0-15776 GCA_902702795.2 Paramuricea clavata
CTTAACATATTTTCTTTCCCAACAATGTGGACCCACAGTAAAATGGCCTTAGTGGACCGACAATAAATGACCCTAGCTGTTGCAGGCTCCAAGCTTGAAAGGCAAGTTGTAAATAAATAAATAAATAAAATTGCTAACTTTTCCCCAATGGGGGCTGGGTCTTGGGGTCCCCAACTGGGGTTGTAGATTAGCCCCAGCCCTCCTCTGGCTCCACCCCTAGGTACCTATATAGTTACAAGACTAGTATATAGTGTGGTTAACTTATTAAATACCAACTCAGAAACATTTTCAGCACTTTATCATGATTGACCTCTCCCGAATGTGACATGGCTGTTTCTTGAGTTTATGTGGGAACATGGTGATTTCTTTTTGTTCAAGACATTGCTGTAGATGTGGACGCATCTGGCTCTGCTCAAAAATGACTGCTCCAGGATATATTCCATTAGCAAGAGCTACTGCATTGGCTATGGCAAATAATCCACAGTCAACAAAACCTGACTGCTTCTGGCAGCACCGGAGTTTCACGTGCAACAGACATCCTTTTGCCAGACTCTTGTATACATATACCAACTGTTTACACAAAGGACTTGTCGGTCCAGGATACAGAGAGTCATAGACAATCACTGATTGTCCATTTGACTGAGATACAAGCCAATGTCCAGGAATGTTATGGATCTGAATAATGTTCGACATTGAAGTTGAGGAACCTTTATTAGGAAGTTGATTTGATACTATTAAAGTATCTGTCAAGCCACTAATGTTAGGAAATTGGTTTTTTAAAAGAATTTGGGCTGCATTGATGTGGTTATCATTAAGAAGTTTTCCAGAAGTAAGTGCTGTTTTATCTGCCAGAGATAAAGTCAAATTGGCAAGACATACCCAGGGCTGTTTTGGTGGAAGACTTTTGCACGGCTTTTTACTGGGTGAGCTCAGGTCTATTATATCTGTTCTTGACGATTTTCTTTTCTTAGGCTTTTCTGCAGCTAGTGGCACATGCACTTTGTAGTTTTTTCTCATAATTTCAGAATGCTTCCCAACTCGGCCAGTGTAGGGATGTTTCGGGCGGCCATATGATCTTTTCATTAGTGTTTCAATGTTCCTCTGTTTCTTTTGACTAGTTTTCGTGTTGGTGCTATTTGTTTTTCTAATGGGATTCCTCTTCGGGTGCGTTGTTTGTATGATAATTCCTGTTTCCTGTGGTGCTTCTTTGCGTGCTTTTTTTAATGTTGCTTCGAGATCATTAACAAGGGAGGAAAGTTGCTCCTTGTCATCTATAAGAAATGTCAGGCTTGAAAGTTCTTTCATTAAATTTCGGCATTTAAGACGAAGAGCATTTTTGCCACTAGTCCTTTTAGGTGGTAGTGGTGTAAAATCATCGCTGTCCATTGTATCTGTCTCATTCATTATGGTTCTTGGTGGTGTATGCTGCTGATCTGTATTTACTTGATTTTTAGGTGGGGTGTTGTCTGCTGGCACGATAGTTTCATCCAAGGAAAACAGCGAATTGCTTCTATATTTGTTACTCAGTTTTTCCCATCTCCATTCTGGAAAAGCTTTCATGCATGCACAGAAGTGCTTGCACAGAAGCTTGTTGTGTCTCCAGTCCAGGCAAGTGCAGTTTGGGAAATTTTTATCATCTCCAAAGGTTACTTTATATTGATTCCCTCCCGTCGAACTCTGTACTTCGAAGACCCCTGAAGACAAAATTGTGACCATGTCATTTTCTATGTCACTTTCCCACCGCTTCTTTATGTGGGACACCATTTTTGCTGGTCTGTTGTAAAAAAATCTTGGCAGTTCCTCATTGTAAGCACGGTAGCCATCATGGCATTTCACATTTAACTCAACATACCTAAGGTCACAGACAAAAGCATTTGTTAAATATACTGCATTTGTATGCACTTCTTTAAAATACATTTTAGGGATGGTGAACACACAATGATAAGAAAATAAACTCGTGACTTGGTTTACAGTACAGCATGTAAAGAACACCTCACAATGGAATCACACTGTGATTTACTAAGTAAGTCCTTTAGATTGATTACTTTTTACAGTATAGGTGAGGTACTGAAAATTTCTTACTTTCTGAAAGTTTTTGGAAGAAACTGATTGACAAGAACTTTTACCATGTCACTTAGAAAGCATCCTTTATTCCCCAACAGGTACTCGTATTTAAACGACCTATTTTGTCTTTCAATACCGTTGTTGGTGTTGACTGCACAAATGAAATCTTCCGCCCGATACGCTTGGCACCATCTCTGTAAGAATAAGAAAATTTGCTCTCTGTAAGGGCTGCGGTTGACTTTCGGCATTCTTCAGACGTAGCTGCACGTGCGATGTTCCGTAATAGGCTGAGTACTTCTTGCTTGTCTTGAGCAACGCCATTGTCAAGTTTAGATGTCCACTCTTGCCATGACTTCTCTCGATGAAAATCACAAAGAAGTACTTCTGTATCTACAGTAATACATGACATGTAAAATATGTATTTTAGGTAATGTTAAAAATATGGGTACATTTACCGTACATGGATCAGTTTCCGGTAAGTGACTTTAGCAGATTCAAATTCAAAGTAATATCCTATCTATATACATTCTGAAAACTTGTGCCATATATTTATTGATATTTAGAATGTGGCGAACTGCGAACAAGCTGTTTAAACGCTCACGGGAAAAAATCATCTTAATCCAGAATCAAGTCCAATTTAAAGCTCCATATTTTTCTATACCCCACACATATGTAGAAAGAGATACGCAAGGAATATCGCTCTGTGTTAAGTCTGTTAAGAAGCGCCTACTTGCATTTATATATGTACCGCTACAAAAGTAATGGTTTGAGTTCAAACAGCTTTTCCCGTTGGTACATTTACTTACCTGAAAAGACTGTTTCAAGAGCTTGAATTTCTTCCTCTGCAAAATCCACCATAAAACGCAAAGGATTCCATGTATCTTTATTCCACTCCTTGAACACCATTAATGCTTCTGTTATACATTCAATATTTTCGTACTGTATGACAAATGATCCCACCACCTGATAACACACATTTGTTCTGACACACAGGAAATACAGTGGAAGGTCATATTTTGTTGTTCTGTACGTTGCATCAAGCAGGCACATTTGGTTGCCATACCTGGTCAGGAGATGTCGTTGATCGCATGTCTGATGGCAGAACAGTAATGTTTGCGTGGATTCCTCGAGACTATCATCGGAGACGGTATCTCCATCTTGATCCTGGATAGAGTCATCTGATGCCGTCTTCGTTGAATGAGGACGGTAAAGGAAAGAATCTTGTGGATTCTCTGATTTCCATTTTTGAACTAGCCCCTCCAAATTTTTTGGTCGATGGAAGAGAAATGGTTTGGTTTGCCTTTGTACAAATGATTGTATATGTCCTTGTTTGTAGGATAAAATCGTCTGCTAGTTTTGTCTGGCGGTTTACATCCCTTAAACAGGTCACATTGAACGAAAAGCTCAAGGTATCTGCGTGCCTCGCTTACTGAGTGGACACCCTCTTCGGCTAACTCTGAAAGCTTCTCCACTATCGCTATGTCCAGAGGCTCTCTTATACCAGCAACCTGTCATGTAAAAAGATAATTATAAATAATTCACCTGGCACAGAATAAACACTTGAAGTCCCACTTTGGGCGTAACCGTTGCAACGGTTACACCATGTCCCTAGCGTGTGCGCTTACGAAAGACTCCCCCCCCTGAACGCCTACGCCAAGCCGCCTATTTGGAACGTTTTCAGGGAGATGGCGACGTCTTCTTAGCGCACTGGCTAGAGTGCTTTGCGTTTGCAAATAACATGGCGTGGTGGCGGTTACACTAACATCAAAGGCACCACCGACACGAAGTCGGACTTCTGTAAATGTTTATTCTGTGGTATTAAAGTGTTTTCTTGAAACGTTGGATAGGATAAACTTGCGGTTCACCGGTTGCGATAATGTACTATATTAAAATATTATCATTACCAAATGTTGTCATTAGTAATTTATAATTCTGCGTCAATATTTATTTTCATACATGCAATTCCCTTTAACTTTTAAACAAATTGTTACCTTCCCAGTTAAGTGATATTGGTGTTCAGAAGGATGAGGTAACTTTACGATATACCGCATTTCAACACCGTCACTTGCAATAGTGTTTTCCTTCAATTTTTCGTGCAATTGTTTTGCAATTCTTCTTCTGAAGAATATACTGTCTTTTTCAATCTAAAGAATAGTGTATACGTCATGTTTGCGGGGTTTTATGTATGTTAGAAAAAGACTTATTTTATCGTTTGTTTACAACATTTAAAGACCTTCATTTGCGGAAATTTTGCAATTTGTGTGATGAAAATTGTAGCTGGGCATTCTTTCTTTTTAGATGTCTGAGCAAAAGATCTTCTCTGGGTATGGTAACAATGGTCGGCACCCTGTAAAATGAAAAGTAAAATCCGCTTATTTGTGGAAAGCTGTGTATGCCTATTAGTATTTGCTAAATGTCTTGTTACCTGACTGCTGCGAATCTTCTCCTTATTTTTTTGTTTTGCTTTTTCGTTTTTGTCTTTCCCTTGGTGACACCACAAGACTTTCTCTCCAACATGCACGAATGGTATTCCGTCGTATGCAATACTTGGCCCTTGGTTACCATCCTTTCTCTCCCAGAAAACCTTAAGTTTGTCTTTTCTAACTTCTAAAAATCAATTAAACAATAAAAAAAGTCGAATTCTGTAAAAGCGTAATATTATTTATTATCAGTATATTCTGCATACATTTTTGTTAGTAGAAAAGAAATTTGTAGTCATAAAAGTATTAATAAATTTGTTATTTTTGCTGTGTCCAGAGTCTGTGTCAGAGGGGGGGGGGGGTGAACTTAAAAGTTTGGGCCCTCTTCCTTTTGACCCCCCCGGTACGCAAAAAAATTTCCGGAAAAAGGTGAGGAGGGGGAGATATACGTTTTCCTGAAAATAAAAGGTCCAAAAAAATTTTTCGCAAACCTGTTTTGGATAAGGGGGGGAATACGTTTTTCAGAATTTTTCGACCTTAATTTTTCACAATATTCCTAAATGTTTAACACGTTCCGCAATTCCAGCATTTCGGGCCCCCCTCTTGGGAAATTGGGCCCCTTCCAAATTGCCCCCCCCCCCTTGGTATTTATATAAGCCCCCTGATCTAATTTTTACGCCCTGATAATTTTAAGATTTTTAGAAGTTGCACGGATACTGCACCTCAGTCGCCTCTCAGAGGTGTTGTGTACATGTCTTCGTTGCAGGTGATGTGCAAAACCTATTGCTTTATGCGCTAATGACATACTTCTTAATATATACTATACGTTAACAGTAATACTTGCCATTTGATCCAAAGCTCTTGTCACCGTAGTAAACAACGAATTTGCTGCTCGTCTCCGTCTCGTATTCTTTAATCAGAGCTTTTACATCGGACTCGCTTTGTACTACGGCCACCTTTTGGTCGCCAACATAGCTCGAATTTATATTCGCCGACATGCTTCGGATGACAAAGAAAAATTAACGTATAACTGTATAATTTCAATTAAAGTAACAAGACCTGTTATCAATTTGTATACCTCGGAACGTTTCGCGCCAATTGAATTTCCCGCAAAATTTAAAAAAGCCGCGCGAGTAAGAAAACATCCTTCAAAAGGAGTGGCAAGTTCGTAGAACGCTCGTAACTGATTTCCGAAGATTTTGGCAAACTCGTACCCAGTCTTCTCGCGGTTACCTTATTTTGAAGTATACTATCTAGCGATTTCCTAGAATGTAAGCCTGCGCAGAACATATGCATGCGCAGAACGGACTTTACATGGTCTTTAATGAATAGAAAATAGTTTTGTCAATTGCGCAATAGTCTTAAGATGGGTCACCTTCCATGATCAGGTTTATTCCGTAAAACTGAGTAATTCACATTCTGCAGTGTATGTGGGACATCTGTTCCCGTTTCAGATTCAAATTTAATTCTGAATATGAATCTGAATCTGAAAATGAATCTGAAACTGTAGAACCGATCGTGATTATTGAGCAACTATAAACACCCCGCCCACGCATCTGCAGAATCGTGATTTGTTGATAGAAAATACGCACGCAATATAGTTAAAATTCCAGCTGTTGCATTGAAAGATAGACTAGTCTTGTACAATTAATAAGACATTTATCTGGTGCATACGTTAGGTTTAGTTTGGCTGCCTGTACTGGTGTCATTCAATATGTTAAGTGGATTCTGGATACAAGCATTCCTCACTGTAGTCTGCGTATTTCTTTTATACACGCTTTCAAAGATTATAAGATACCTCACTGGCGATGCGAGGGTATTGTCTTCACCAAAATCAGCTCGTTCAAACCGACGTCGACTTGGTCATTTCGAAGAAATTGTCGATATGCTTTCCCTGGATAAATCTGGTAACACGAATATATGTGTGTCGATATCAATAACATCAAAACAGAGCCTGGTATACCAGCACGTATACGACGCTTTGGTGCTGTTATCCAAACGACAGCCGATGCTTCGAGCAGTGATAGAAACTATGGCGAACGGAGATAGATATTTCGAAATCAAGGAAATCAATGAAGTCATTACAATGTTAGACATTACTACCTCTGATGTAAAGGCTTCTGAATGGCAAAGTGTTTGGTTTGAATATACAGCGAAACCGAGAGGAAATGGTCTGTTATGGCGAGTCGTAATATTACAAGAGGAATTCATGCAGGATACTAAAGATTATGCAAATACCTTAATGTTTAACTTTAACCATGCCTGTATTGATGGCGTGTCCTCTGTGAAGTTTTGCGAGCAATTTCTTAATTATATGAATAAACTTGCAAACGGTACTACCACTGCTGACGAAGAAATTTTAAGCCTTGGTCTGCTGCCATTTTACCACAAGATTGTCACACGGGGACGCATTTGGCATTCATTGTTTAATTTTTTGCTGGCTTATTGTGGCCTACGACCGATCATGAAATTTTGCATGGAAAAAATTATGAATAGAGTATTACAAAACAAGCCGGATAATCCGTATTATACACAGTTTCCTCGGAACTCAGAAGTTTCTACTGCTGTACCATGTCGACTGAGCGTAAAGGTTTTTACTGAGAAAGAAACGAAGGGTATTGTGCAAGCCTGCAAAAGGAATAATTGCTTAGTAACAGGAGCTATCGGTGCTGCTGCCCATTTAGCTTTTTGTTAGCTTGTAGGGCCGGACAAATCCGTGGAGTTAGGTTTGCCGTTTGCCATCAAAGCTCAACGCTTCTGTGTTCCGAAACCGCACAAAGACTATCTTGGATATTTTGTGTATTCGTGTGAAAATATTTACCTGAAATATGTGACTGGTGATACGGCCGACTTCTGGAAATTAGCCCAAGAAACTACGCAGCGAATAAAGGATTTTGTTAAGAAAGAAGCATTTGTAGCCGAAGCGACAGTGGTGACTGGACTACAAGAACCAAGAGAACTATTCAATCTCTGTCTCAGTGATGATATATTTGCGAAAGGCGGCTGCAATGCAATATCAAGTCTTGGAAGTTTCAATTTCAGTAATCATCAGCCTGAGCCGTATGTACTACACGAATGTTTTATTAATAGTCTTGCTCATGGTGCGCCTCATACATTTTCCCATTTTATCTACACTATTAATGGTAAAATGACATGGCAAATTCTCAGTAATGATGCAGTTCATGCTAAGCATATGGAGAAATTTGCTAATCTTTTCTTCAGTATACCGTGTAAAATGTCACAAAATGAAGCCTAAGGGGAAAAGGAAATTGTTACCCATTGCTAGTCAGCTATTAGTAAAAGTTAAAATCATTGGATATATATTGTGTATTGGTATAAATAGTGAGAAACATTTGACATTTAGTTTAACCTCAGTTAATAATTTTTGATTAATGTCTCTGCAAGATGTCCAATGGACATATTGAAATATCCAGTGTTCATTTGATTTGTCCATTGGATCCAATGGACAGGCATAAGTCCACTGGACATTTGGTTGTGCATTAAGTAAAGTTATCTCGAATGACGTCATATGTTGGCATCGACCCCATGCAGGTAGCAGGCCAATGAGATGGGAAAGGGAGTATGTCCAATGGATCTATTGGACATGCATATGTCCATTGGACATCTCAGTCATCCATTGGATCCAATTAGTCTAGGACCTGTATATGAGTTTGTATGCATTTCATTTAGCACAGGTAATCTCAACTGTTTTAGGGTAAAATGACCATGGCGGTCAACATGGCATATGTGCCAAAAGCTGAATCCGGGACGAAAGTCCTGAAAATGACCCCGCCCTGAAACGGCAGTGTCGACATAGCTATAACTTCAGAAAACAAAAAGCAATAGTCTTTCTGAAGTGCTTATAGTGTTTAGAAGGGTTGCTTTTAGGGGTGGTCATTGGAAGAAAAATTTGTCTAAGTATAATATTTTACAAGAAAATGACCATGCACCACCCCAGGTAAATTGCTCATTATGCATAAAATAACTAATATGCCTGGCAGAAATTAAATATTCTTATTTCCTAAAAAAAAATATCATGGGGTTAAAAACTATGCTTAATTTAATATAAATATTGTTGATTTCATAAGGATTGTCATTGTTTTCTTTAAATATAATAAATTTTATTTCACTTACCCCCCACGAAAACGCGATTTCAGCCATATTTTGCCGTCTTGTTTCCTTTTTATCGCCGAATCACGCAAATATCATCCAGTTATTGTACTTTTACATAATCATAAATGGCTGAAGAAGATTTTAAATAAGGTTTCATCCACTTTTGAAACAGTGCAGTGTATTTTATCTTCGATAATGTGTCCTTCGATATCTCGTCAAATTGCCGCCATTTTAATGGCTCGCCGCTTCTCTGCCCGATAAATGCCACTTCTTCGTTTTCATATGTATTTAGATTACATTATCCAAGAGTACTTCATTGTAGAATAGTCCCAATCCAAAAATTGGAAATATTATTTGTACTTGGGAGGAAAAAACCTGCCAGTACAATTGTCCTGTTAGAATTCAAAAGAAATAATTTAAAAGTCACGCGCAAGTTCGCGAAAACACCTCGTGGGTTACATAACAGGGGGGGTGAATATTTTCACAAAACGTTTGTTCGCCACCACAGGCCACAGCAACCTAAGTTAGGTACATTATATTTATTGTATATTTGTGATTTTTGATAAAAACAATAAATATTTGTGTATATTTATCATCAATTATAAAAATACAAAAAATATAATACATTTAGTTAGGTTGCTGTGGCCGGTGGTGGCGAACAAACGTTTCGTGAAAATATTCACCCCCCCTGTTACGTAACCCACGAGGTGTTTTCGCGAACTTGCGCGTGACTTTTAAATTATTTCTTTTAAATTCTAACAGGACAATTGTACTGGGAGGTTTTTTCCTCCCAAGTACAAATAATATTTCCAATTTTTGGATTGGGACTATTCTACAATGAAGTACTCTTGGATAATGTAATCTAAATACATATGAAAACGAAGAAGTGGCATTTATCGGGCAGAGAAGCGGCGAGCCATTAAAATGGCGGCAATTTGACGAGATATCGAAGGACACATTATCGAAGATAAAATACACTGCACTGTTTCAAAAGTGGATGAAACCTTCTTTGAAATCTTCTTCAGCCATTTATGATTATGTAAAAGTACAATAACTGGATGATATTTGCGTGATTCGGCGATAAAAAGCAAACAAGACAGCAAAATATGGCTGAAATCGCGTTTTCGTGGGGGGTAAGTGAAATAAAATGTATTATATTTAAAGAAAACAATGACAATCCTTATGAAATCAACAATATTTACATTAAATTAAGCATAGTTTTTAACCCCATGATAATTTTTTTTAGGAAATAAGAATATTTAATTTCTGCCTGGCATATTAGTTATTTTATGCATAATCAGCAATTTACCTGGGGTGGTGCATGGTCATTTTCTTGTAAAATATTTACTTAGACAATTTTTTTCTTCCAATGACCACCCCTAAAAGCAACCCTTCTAAACACTATAAGCACTTCAGAAAGACTATCGCTTTTTGTTTTCTGAAGTTAGAGCTATGTCGACACTGCCCTTTCCGGGCGGGGTCATTTTCAGGACTTTCGTCCCGGATTCAGGTTTTGGCACATATGCCATGTTGACCGCCATGGTCATTTTACCAGTTGAGATTACCTGTGCTAAATGAAACGCATCCAAACTCATATACAGGTCCTAGACTAATCTCCAATACTCTCTTCTATATATATATATATATATATATATATATATATATATATATATATATATATATATATATATATATATATATATATATATATATATATATATATATATATATATATATATATATATATATACTAGTAGGTTTAGTATAAACCTACTAGTAGGCTATCACATATCGTGCCTTCTGATTGGGTACGCTACTAATAGGCTATTAGTGATAGCCTACTAATAGAAAATTCAAAATGGCGGAAAATTCGCGTTTTGCACTTTTGTCGAATTGTCTGATGATTTTTTGGACGACTTGTTGAACAATTCTGTACTAAAAAAAACCCGAAAAAAGCAACAAAAATATGGAATGGCAATTTTTATGGGTCAGAAAATAGACAAAATAACATACACTCAATGAAATTTTAAAATTAAAACTGAATTTTGTAAAATATTTTACGCGAACAAAAACTAAAATATTTGTTTACCTTTAATGGTTTTATAATGTTTTTTGTGTATTTTTGTATTGTGTTTGCAGCCTAGTTGTAAATTAATGTTAAAGTTTATACTAAAACAATTAGACAACTCGGCCTCGTTGTCTATGAGCAAATAGTCAACTCGGCTTCGCCTCGTTGACTATTCGCTCATAGACAACTCGGTCTCGTTGTCTAATTGTTAATTAGTCTCGGCCGTCGGCTTGGACTCATAACATTAAGTTGACGTGGAGAATATATAATTATTGGACGACGTTGAGTAAAATATCGTGATTTGAGGGTGAGATGACAATATCTTATCGCCAAGACATATCGTTTTCGGATAGTTCTGTTAACACGAGCTATATTTTTACTTCTCAAGTGTCAAGGTACATGCTCTAGGAGTAAACTGCTGGCACTAGTTATTTGCAGGAAAATTAGCCAATCAAAATTGAGTAAATGATAACTTTGGATATCACAGAAAACTGTCCAATAATTGATTATATTTTGTATATCTTTTTACAAAATTTTCATTAATAAACAATTCAACAATTTTGCAGAAGAACTGAAATCCTTTCGTCCAATTCCGAAAGACATTCATGAAATACGCGACAGCAATGGGCAATATCGTGATGATCTCGCTAAGATGAACGAACGACAGAACGAGGAACGAGAACTAACGAGTTGTTTACCAGATAAATTGCCAATATTCACTGCGCGTGAAGCCGAGATCCAAAACGTCATTAGTTTTTTGCAAGACGAAGGAAAAGCAGTTGTCTCACTCCATGGCGGACCTGGGTTTGGTAAGACTGCAATCGCAATCCAGGTGTCGCATAAGCTCAGTGAAGATCATAACGTTCCAGTTATTTTTTCTCAATTAACCACGGCAACCACTGTACGTGAAATGATCCTACGACTTTGCCGTGATGTTGGCGTTTACCACGAAGATGACCCTGAGTCATCACTAATTCTCTGGTTAAAAAATGTCAAGAGAAAAGTAATTTTTGTTATAGATGACATCGACAACGTGCTTGAGGAGAAGACTAGTTTCTACGAGTTTGTCCGCTTGCTGCGAAAAAACTCAAATCAGCTTTGTCAGATTGTTACGACTTCCAGAACGTCCTGCGAAATTCCCGAACTCTTAACTGGTGAAGTTCAAGTTGATGAGATGGATGATGACGCATGTTTAGAACTTTTGAGAAAGCAATGCCCTGAACAGGAAGACGAATTTTTGGGAAAACTCGCAAAACTTTGTGGCAAAATAGCTCTTGCCATGTGCATCGCAGGTTCCCGAGTTGACGACTTTGAAAATCCTGATGAATTATTACAGCACCTACAAGAGCAACCAATGAATACTTTGCAATGTCCTGAGAGTGATCAGTACATCTTTCGCGCCATCAACATGTCTTATGAAAAGTGTTCTAGTGAAGAACAAGAAACGTTTGTCCGTTTGGCAGTTTTCGAGGGGAACTTCAGCGCGGATGCCGCCAGAGTCGTGACCGAGAAAAAGAATTTAGAGACAACAAACATGTTAAAGAAACTTGTTCGCCACAGCTTGATCAAACAACCAATCAAACACCGATATTCCATTCATCTCTTGATCAAACATTTTTTAAAGCATCAACAAGAAAGCGAGAGCGAAACAGCACGTGAACAAATGATGCGTGCGGAATGGCTGATGGTTAAATACTACTTGAAGTTGGGGCACGACCTAACTATGAAAAGTTACGGCAAAGACAAATACAAAGCAAACAGAAAAGCTTTAAAGCAGGAAGCGCACAACATCCAGAACGTGCTCAAAATTTGTTGTCAGCAGAAAGACCCAACAACCTCCGACATCTCTGACTGCCTTGCACACAGTAAAGTTTACACCACCTCAGCCAGATTCTTTTCCCTCTTCGTTAGAACCATCCTTGGGTCTATAGTCGACGAGTTTCTACAACGATGCGCAAACCTGGCCGAGGAGAGGGAGGAGCATGCTATCAAATTGAATTTTGACTGTTTGTTAGTAGACCAACAACGCAACGAATCAATCGGTGAATCTGACGAGCATTTTAATACCAAAATGGAAGAAATAAAGAAAGACTTCGAAACGCACTACGAAGATTTAGAAGAGAACAAGTCATTTTGTGCTCATTACTATTACCAGTACGGGAGATACCTATCGCGTAAATCTGAACACCATAAGGGCGAAGAAAGTGAAGAGCGCTTAGAGTTGCAGATTCAAGCACGTAAACAGCTGGAAAAATCGTTCAACTTAAGGAAAACATTAACTGACTCATCCGTAGAAATGGCAGATCAGGTTTTCTCATTATTGCAACTGGGACATGAATGCAAATCTATTTCTACAACCGAATACTATCTCGGTAAAAAAGACGAATCGAAAAAATCGATGGAAAATACGAAAGAATATTACCGAGAAGCTATACGATTGTCCAAAAACGATCTGGGTGAGCACGAGCTTACATCATCGTGTTACAAAAGTCTTGGAGATCTATTCTTAACAATCAAAGATCCTAAAGAAGCCGAGAAATGGTACACCACTGCCAAAGAAATGCGGGAAAATCTTGAACTTGACGCCAGTGAAAGACACGTTTTTGTACTTAACAACCTTGGGAAATGTTTGACGAAAAGCAACCGTGCAAAAAAAGCTACTGAAGTTTTGGAAAGTGCTCGCGACATGGCCGAAAAACTTGCTGGAAGCGACGAGCCAAATAAATGCAAAGCAAAGGTCTATACAACGTTGGCCATTGCTTACCATTCAATACGAAGCCAAAGGTATTCCGAAAATGCCGTAAACTACGCCAAAAAAGCATTGGAGTTCGGTGGATTAGACGAAGTCATTAAAAAAAAAGAAAAGGAGAAACTTCAGGAAATTTTATCAAGCAACCTTACGAACAACTGAAGGACATGAATTTTCTTGAAAGGATTTGAATGCAATTGAAAGTTTTAACATTATATTTCATATATAATCATGCATATTTTGCAAATTGAAGTACTAAAAGTAACTTTAAAACTATAGAAAAATAGAAACATTAAACATTAAAAATAGAAACATATAATTTAGTAATGTGACACAAATATACTGCATGGACACATAAATATAGTCTTATTTCGCCGATGATATATAACATAAATCAGTTCAATGTACATTATTCATTAATTACGACTATATACACTTATTCACAGGAAAAAGATAATGATCCAATGTCTTATTGTTAATGAATTAATAACAGTTTTAATAATTTCTTACCGTGCATATATACATACCGGCGGTGGCATCGATTTAGCCCGCGTGCAGGCCCACCGAGGGAAGAATAGTGGGCCTCTGCAAGGAAGACCCGGTATTTTGTAAAACGCTCCTTTTCATAACACGCCCCATTCGCGCGTCAATTGTAAAAAAAGAACCAATGACAGCAACCCAAATAGTAACAAACAAACTCGCATTAAAATGTTGCGGGGTTTTCTCTGCTTATTCAGAATAGAAACAATGTCTATCAAAATGGCTGCGCTTTAAATCGGAGTCAGTAATTGCCAAATTTGCAAGTGCTCATTTTCAACTAAAATCGGAACAGGCAAATTAGGACGAATTTCAACAGAAAACCCGTCTCAAACTTCAAATCGTGAGGGAAGTCGTGCGACCACGTTAGCATTAATGTGTGCTTCTGTCGCCATTGTTATAAATAAATTGTCTCACTTATCAGATCGTGTGTGCAATTCTTGTTGGCGGCGGAAAGTACGAAATTTATTTCAGTTATTTCATTTGGTAAAGAACTCGACAAAAGAAGAGAGCGTTCAGAGTCCAGATCGTTTCGTTTCAAACGGCAATCACCGTCTTCTGTTTCGCTCTCTCAGCGAAGCCTCGCAAATCGCAAAGTGTTTCGAATAGGCTTACATGCAATTGCCTTTAAATCTTCACCGCGAAAAGCGCTGTTTTCTTCAGTGCAAGAACAGAGTCAACATCAACCAAAAGATAATTTTCTTGAGGAACATATAACGTATCAAGTCTGTTTGAAATTAATGAAACTCAAGTAAAGGTTACTATAGTTTACCCCAGTCGTAATGTTGCTATTCCAACACTTCACGACAAGCAATCCCAGTTGGCATAACGGCAAAAACATCTCTTCCTTCAAGTCAACAATAAACAGTCTGTTATTGTTCCATTTTTAATCGAAAAAAGTGATCAGATCCAATTTTAAGCTTATCGAGAGCCTTTGTGATGAATCACTGATCTAATTTTAGTATCCAATAGCAAACAGCCAATCAGAATGCTGCGTTCGTGAGCGAACGCGGAAAGTACAAAATACCGGGTCTTGCTTGCAGGCCCACTATTCTTCCCTCGGTGGGCCTGCACGCGGGCTAGCATCGATTGGGTGATCAAAAAGTCAAAACGACCAGGTTTACCGAATTGATCTTGGTATAGATGAGTGAATTGAAACTTTCACGTTTCCATGTTTATATTTTCGAATGTTGGCGAAATTTTGTTGTTGAATCTTTTATTTTGTATAAAAAAATTTACTCCTTGCTAGACGCCATGATGTTTCACATGTTACAAGAACTGCATTCATGAGCTACGGTTACAAGGGCGAACACTCGTGCTTACATATAATTACGTAATTTAACAGTACCAGCATATAAAACATACAAACATAAGCGCACAATGTCGATATTTTTGGATTCACCGATGCAAAAAATGCACAAGCCGTCGGGGAAAGTTATATGTAGATAGAGTATTACGTCACTGAAATGAATTTCCAGTAAAAATGCATGAAAAATCAAACTAATTAAAATAACCAATTTTGATACGATACAATTGCGAAAGATTATGAGGAATAAAGTTGGACTCAACTGGTGGATAAATTAATGCAGTTATTTATCGAAGCGTCTGGGCAAAACGGTACAAAACGCTATAACAGGTAAACAGGCTATAAGGATAACATTTAACTTCCAAATACATGGGACCATGGATAATAAAAGAAATGGATATGAAACTTCTGACGTCATTGACTGCATCCTTGTTGAAAAACGTGACGTCACGCGTATTGCGAATGTTACCAAAGTTCTCGGCATTTTTGTTTGTTTTGCTATATTTTCCACTTTAAAAG
>CACRXK020011878.1:0-15776 GCA_902702795.2 Paramuricea clavata
TATATATATATATATATATATATATATATATATATATATATATATATATATATATATATATATAATTTCGCTTACCTCAAAATTCCGCAACAGTCTATAAATAATGTTATATTACAAAACTGTATAGAAAATGATTTCTATTTCTTAATGAATATACAGTATTCTACCTCAAAATTTCCATTTGGTAATGGCCTCCAATGCAAAGCGTCATCTATATCAGTACAGCCAGGCGGATCAACACTGCAGATTGATAAATCTCGAAGGTCGCGACGAAGCTTTATCTCCTATAATTCACAAAAAGAAAACATTTTAAAACCCTTAAAAAGGAAGAGGTCACTTTCAATCTTATTTTTGCTACCTACATGCACGATATACCATGCATTAATCATATACGATTCTTAAACCCTGGTCAAACAAGGTAGAGAGTTCAGGAGCGAGAGTTTGCAAGAAAAAAAACTCTTAACGCTCATGCTCCGGTGAAAGGAGATTAAGGGTTCACTAGACATTACCAGTCAAAAGACCAAAAACCCTCGTGAACTCTCATCAAAATTTGAACCAGTTCAATTAAGAACTTGATCAGAGTTGATGAAAGTTGGCGAGAAATGCAACTCTCGTCAACTCTTATCATCGTTTGACCTGGCCTTTATTCGCCAGGGGCCGGGTGTTCGAAAGCCGAATAGCTTAACTCTTGCCCAATCCTAGGCTAACCTACAACTGCATGCAAGCAAACTTCCTAACAGCTTGTTTATAAATTTGGAAATGTTTCTTTAGAAATTTTGTCTTGATCAGTAGGAATTTTCTTCTCTGAAGTTTTGAAATAAACAGACGAACAGAAATACATAAACTAAAACAGCAGGTTCCATTTTAACCCAGGGTTAGCGCAAATCCACCTTTGAACGATCGGCCCTATCATCGTTTGTCATGCCCTCACAAGAATAAGGCTGCATGTTATCCCTATACGGTTATGATCGTTTATTCCGGGGTTGGATAACAATGTTGAACACTTACTGCATGTATTACTGCGAAAGAGAATACTATTTTCCTGGAGATCAATTGCGTCATGCATATATTGAACAATTTTTATACTATGGAAATATTTGGTAGAAAACGCAAATTGAATGTATATCATAGTAAGTGAAAGTAGTATTTTCCGATGAATATAGATAATTCCCCTAAACATAGTTTATTTACAAAATAGCCATATTACCTCGTCACTAATGAACCAGGTTTCCTTGGGAAGATCATTTAAAACTACTGTCGAGAATGGTAAGTGAGGAATTTCATGTTCCAAAAGTAAAACTTCATTTTCTGTCTCCTTGTCCCCAATAGAACCAAGCTTTTTAACAAAATGACCCTGAAAATAAAGGACACGTTTTCAGTGCGTGGAACTTTGAGCTGCAAATTCTGCAAGTAAAGTCTAGAGTGAAAATTTATCTTAATGTACAATGCTACATGAATGAACCCTTCTCCTCTTATTACTCAGCCTAAAAATGTTGCGACGATATGCTAAACTGAGAAATACATTAATCCTTATATTCAATCAAAAGTACTGGGCAGAATGGCATAAGAGTATGCGTAATGTGATTACATAGAGGATAGCAGCCTACTAACTGGGGTATACAATAACTCGTAGACAATACAGACAGTCCAAAATTGTGGTAACCAAAGCTGGGTTACGTATATCGCCGCGTTACCGCAAACTTGGTTTTGCAGTAACCTAATTTGGTTTCCCTAAAGTGATGTAAGTCCTTAACCTCTTAAGTCTATAATTAATAACTGTGTTAATTAACTGTTAATATTTAAATTTTCTTTACGCGTTCTGTGATCTAATTGGGTTACTTTACGATTCATTTGGACATATAAAATAAATTCTAAGTTCTTCTGACACGTTTTTGTTTTGGTAAATCCTGCAGGTTACCGCAAACAGGGTTGGTAGGTTAGATGAATAATTAGGCCAAATCATCATAGGCTGGATCGATATACCGGATATATCCGATATACCGGTATTTGTTTAGATACCGGTTTGGCGGTATTGACAATTTAAAAATACCGATATACCGACATTTCGGTATTTTGCTGCCTAATACCGAAATGAAACGCTCTTTCAAGTCAAACTTGCTTACAATCACGTTTAGAAAGCAAAGTTAATACTCGCAGATGCATGATTTTGTTCTTACAGTTCTAGCGGCTTTGATTTAGCAATACCAGACGTCTTGTTTATTAAATCGCCTTAATCGGAAATATAAAAATGGCGAAATTTTTAAAGGAAAATTTCGACAAAAAAGAAAACTTTGATTTTGGAAGGTGGAAGTACTACCATTTGCGAAGCAGCGAAAACCTTTTCTGGCTTTTCAAGTTTTTTTTACATGCTTGCTAACTTGTTTATGTGTTAGTTTTAAAAATGCAACGTTTTTTATGTTTATAACTATTAGCAGCTTACTGAAACACTATCTGAATTTATATACAAAACGAATATTTTTCTGAATGATTCAACACTTCGACGCCCAATCGACGGCCTACTATTAAAGACATTAAATAATTGCCGCTTAGTGCTGTTAATTGTTAACATAGCTTGATAATGCGAATCTTGTGACATTTGCACTAATAACAGAATGTGCCACATTAATATTTTGTCAAAACTTGATTTTTCTTGACGATCAGCACTTCAGTTTGGCTTAAAAAAAAAACTCGTTAAAAATACCGGAATACCGGTATTTACCGGTATTCTGATGGCGGTATATCGGTATTCGGTATTTGCGATATCGATCCAGCCTAAATCATCATTAGTGCCGTTTAGAAAACAAAAGGCCAAGACAAAGAAAACAAAGGCCTAGTGTGACGGTGTTTGGCCTAATTATTCAGCAAACCTACCAACCATGGCCGCAAAGCTGATTTCGCGGTAACCCAATTTGGTTTCTGCCGCAAGTAATTTTGGACAGCCTGCAATATGTAAGCTCAACCAATTCATCAGCAATCTCTTCCACAGTCCCTCAAATGCAGGCAGGTGCTTGCAGGTTGGAACAATAGGACGCAAAGGCATAACTAATTCATTCCTACCATTCAGGCAGAATCTGGAAGTAGGAACAGCCCTATAATGTCAAATTATAGGTAGCCGAAATCTACATTTGTATCTTTTTAAAACATGCATTTGGTTTGACAAAATTTGTTCCGACGTATTGGTCGGGCATGATCGCACGCCAACAATTTTTCGGTCAGAAAACTTGGCGTGCTGTAAGTTTAAAAAGTCTTGCATCTCTCATGCAGGGGTAGAGACAACCAATACGGACTTTGAGAAAGTCTAAAAAATCTTTAAAAAACACCTTTTCATGCGTATCAGATTAGTAAGAGATTGCATTTTGGTTTTGCAAGAATGAAGGAAATTATTCAAATTATAGCGGCAAAATGTCCCGTCATAATGTACGTACAGAGCAGTACTTAGATGGCGATATCAGCGTTTTGCTACGAAAATAGAGTTTGAGCAAGACAACGAAGTACGAAGACGTACTCGACATTTTTTGCCCGTCTGCACAGTGCAACTATCTTATACAGGGTCAGGGTAAGGATTAGGGGGTCAGCATTCATAAACAATCACCGCTGACCCCAAACTCAGTATGCGCAAGATAATGTGCAGATGGGTAAACATTGTCAAGTGTATCGTCTCTTATTCGTTCTCTTGCTCAAATGCTTTTAACGGCCAATGGCCGACTGTCACATTGCACATGCACAGATAGATCCATGTCTCGTCGCTGTTTATGGGTTAGGATTAGAGACTAGGTTATGTTTAGGCACCATAAACAGGGAGACATGAATCTATAACCTCATTTAGCTCTAACCAAGATGGCGTCAACTACAAAACCTACTTTGTATCTGAATAAACAGTACATTTTCTCAAAATAAATTGACAAAACATAACCATATTATTCATTAAACAATTCGTCATAACAAAAAAGAAATAACTCTCTCCAGATCTAAATTCCTAGATTATGTACAGATTGTCTTAAATTTAACGTCTCATTGTTAGTGTCGAGATAAGTTTCTAGCTCTTTGAAGTAAGTCTCTAGCTCTTGGAGATACGTTTCTAACTATCTGAAAAGTCTCTTCACCTAGTCCTTCGAAATAAGTCTCGTTCCCTTGGAGATACATTCCTTCCTGCTCGAAATTTGTCCCTTGCTCTTCCAAATAAGTCTCATGTCCTTCGAGATAAGTCTCCTGTCCTTCGAGATAAGTCTCCTGTCCTTCAAGATAAGTTTCTTGTCCTTCGAGATAAATATCTGGTCCTTCGAGATAAGTCTCCTGTCCATCGGGATAAGTCTCCTGTCCATCGATACAAGTATCTTCTTCTCTACCATAAACCTCACGTAAATGGGCCTCAATGTCTGCGAGAACATTGTCAATATCTCTGATACAATTCCATTGCTCTTCAGCATCACCATCTCGGTCTTTGTTTGAAGTATGTTTTTCTTCAATACAATCGTCTCGTTCTTCGCCTAAAGTAAGTTCTTCCTGATAAATCCCTTGTTCTGCAGTTAAGGAGTCTTTTTCTAGATTTTCAACCAAATTCAGCTCTTCATCCGTATATGTTTCTTGTGCTTGAGTTAGACTTTCTTGTTCTGCGACTAAAGTCAACTCTTCTTCACAATCAACGCCTTGTTCTGGGGTTAAACATCCTCGTAATTCTTCGACTAATGTTAGCTCTTCTTCCAGATATATGTCTTGTTCCGGCATTAAAGTCTCGTTTTCTAGAAATCTGACTAAAGGCAGTTCTTCATCCGGATAAAACTCATCTTCTGGAGTTACTCTCTCTTGTTCCATCGCAAAATTCAATTCTTCATTCCCCTGTTCTAGACACAATAACTCTTGTACTTCGTCTAAACTTCTCTGTTCTTCAATATAAGTTTCTTGCTTTCCTATTTCTGCCCCATATTCGTCATATTCTGCCGATAAAACATTAACTTCTTCGACCACCGTCTGTGAATGTTCAGTGCAAGTCATTTGTTCTTCGGGATAGGTCTCTTGTTGCTCTGATGGAATACGACGCACCAACAACGGATATTCACTATGTTTCTGTTGCATTTCGGCAGTACATTCTCCTCTTTCGCTTAGACTATCATAAGTACCAACGTTTTGTCTCACGGAATGATCGAAATTCTCCTTCAAACGACCCGCTCGTATGAGTAAAGTTTCCAGGAATGAAGAAAAGCGTGAGCGATATCGATAGAAAGAGCTGAAAGGATCAATGAACGAGTGGTTTGTGGCAAAAGAAGACCATTGTGGAGTACTAACGGCTTGTGTTGTTGGTAGACAATAATTTCCGTAATCCTGGCGATGAAAATCACTCCTTTCCCCCAAAATAGTTTCAATGCATTCAGTTCTAATGTTCGTACTTTTATACACAACAACGCTTCCACGGTGGCCTGGCAGAATACTAGAAAACAGCGGTTGAAAAGGTAATGCAAAATAGTTTGAAAAGTTCTGATTGTTTCCATGTCGAACGCTCGGTTCTTGGGTGTTGGAAAAGTGCCACGAGGAAGGAAAATAGTCCTGGTTTGTACGTTTATCTTTAAAACCAATAATAACTGAATTGCTTTCATCTTGTGCGTTTTCTACGGTATCATACAACGAAAGCTTCGAAAATAAAGATGCAAGATCTTGAACAGAACTGCTATCAGGTAGATTATCACTTGAAACTGTACGTTGTTCGTTCATATCATAATGCTGTCTTAGTTCACCGGCTACGTAGCTGTCATCATTCGAAATCGCACATACTTTAGAACGCCAAGACAGAATATTGTTTCGAGGTAAAAACATCATTACACTTCCAAAGATTATACGTATATTAAGTTTTAAATCCACCCAAAATATACTTCTTCAAAGTTAGATTGCCATTGTAGAGTAAACCTTTAGTGAACAGCAAGTTAGTTCAAATAATTTCAACCAATTTTCGCATAGCAAAGCGAAAAATGTGTCAAATCCACGAATTGTCGTTAAAATTCAAACGAGGATAACGTCAGCAAGCGTTAGCGCACGCCAGCGCGTGCGACGCACGCAAGCGACACGCAAGCGAATTTCTTCGCGTGCTCAACAACCGTGCGTAGAAAGTAAAGTGAAAATTTTTTTATGTGAAAATATTAGTACAAGATATTACTGTAAATTAAAAGTATGTAAAAGCAACATTAATGGCTTTTAAAGCGTATTTCAGCCCTTTTTATTGAAAAAACTTTTACAGGAAAATCAATTAAGCATAATTCAAGATCAGCAAACTTAATGTTTTATTGAGTTTACTGATCTTGAATTAAGCATACTTGATTTTCCTAGTTAGTTTTTTCAATTAAAAGGGCTGAAATCGTTCAAAATGCTGAACTGTGCCTTTAATATTGATTTATCGAGATTTTTGGGCATCTCGCTCGATAGAACTAAAGGGCTGATTATACAAGCATGCATGGAGAGTTTTCTTGAGCCCGGTTTCCCGGGTTAACATTTCAGCCCGGCCTAAGTACAAAATCCTATTGAAACAGAGCACAGAAATTTTAGCAGTTTCAACCCGAGCTGAAATTCCAGCCCGGTTGAAGCTATACCCTGAAAATTTCAGCTCAGTTGACCGGGCTGAAAATCGATGGAAAATTCAGCCCGAGTTGAAAAAAACCCCAGCGTTTAAGTGGCTTTATTTCTGTGTGTTCTATTTTAAAATTCAACCGGCACAGTGTCGCTGAAGTCAAATTTATAGACATGAACAACATTTTAAATTCTTCGAAAAAGCGGAATAGCTCTTTTTTGAGACTTGATCGTTTCAGCCCGGGCTGAGATTTCACCCCAGTTTGAACTGAAATTTAAACTCAGCTCGGGCTTGTAGTGTATCGCGGTAAATATTGGATAAACACAAGAGCACAGCCGCCCGGTTTGGTGTGTTGTATAACTTGCATATTATGAGAATTAATACATTATAAAATTACAAAGCGGAAGTTAGTAAACATTAGTGTACAGTATAATATTAACTTATATTAATTGGGCTGGATACTACAGGGCTGAAAACTCTCCATATAATCAGCCCCTAACAGTTGAAGGATTTTTGTACAGACCATTTTAGATTTAACCATGTGCCTAACCATGATTCCAGCCCGGTTAGATCTAACCATGAGCCTATTATATACATACATTGGTATTTTAAAAACCTTTAGGTTGATACAGCCAGGGCAGTTCGCCTGCAGGCTACACCCAAAGGAACAAATTTAAATACAAAATTTTCAATCTCTTTTATGTTCCGGAGCAAAATAACGCTATCTATCCGTTCACAAAAACCACGGCCGGCGCGGACAATTTCAAAAGATAACAAAACAGACTCGGGAAAAAGTTCAAATGCAATATACGAACTAAATCTTAAAATGCAATAAGTGAACTAAACAAGACGAGTTTGGCAACGAAAAGTCTTGCATGTAAAAGTTAAAGAAAATTCGAAACCTTCATGTATACGAAGTGAAACGCCAGAAACGTCAGGAGATGTTCTGTTTATATTTTAAGCTGTCAACTATTTAGTTGTCCTAGCTCTAAACATTATTTCCAGGCGAAAAACACGAATGAACAAACTATACACCGGAGCGAAATAATGCCGGCAGAATTTACGTGTGTTGACACTACGTCGGTACAGTTTGTTCACAAATTAAATTAGTACTCATGTGAACCCAAAATATTTCAAATAGAGCAAAGAAATTTAAACGAAAAGCATTCGAATTTACTGTTTTGAGACGTGAGATACTTGGTTTGCAAACGGTACAAAAAAGTAACGGCGTAACACGAAACCGCAATTCTCCGTTTTCATCTCGCTCTGTTTTGAAACCGTGCTCAAATTATTACGCCAAAAGTGACGTTTGAAAAAAAATTTCGCTTCGGCGTATAGTGTGAACGCGACGGCTAATTGTGACTTTTTGCGCCGTTTTCAAACAGCTTCGGCGTACTGTGAACATACAGTCTAAAATTTACACCTACTTACAACTGGATATTTCGAACTTCTTGGCCATGAATCAATACTGACAATGATCTTCTGTCCCTTTAAAATTTCCGCTTGTCTTGTTTCAATTCGGATTCTCGGTATTCTTTTCTCAGCAGCAACAAAAAGATGTCTGGTTGCCTGGAATTCATAAAAAATGTAAATTTATAAATAGTCTGATAATATACTTTACCGTTGTTTGTTGCATGACGTTTGTTCAAATGACCTCGTTTCCATGTTCGCCTGTTTTAGCAAGGCAGGCCACGTGAACGTCCATGTTTCGTCTATGTTTCTCTTTCATCTCGAGCTCAATCACAAGGCCTATCCTTATGACCGAGGAAATAACCAGATGAGGAAATAACCAGATGAAAACAAGGCCATTGTTAAAAGTTGAAAATTTTCAACTTCAAAATTTTTTTCCGACGGGAAATTTGTGTCGGCCAATCACATTTCACAAAATTCTCTTTCTGTGTGTGGGCCTTCAATGAGACGAATTGATGATGCGTTGCAATCGTCCATCCGATAACTATTTTCGGAGATATTGGTCTCTTATCATGTTAAGAGACCGTGGTTTCTCAAAACATGGCCCGGAGAAAACAGTCTGCGTCTTACTTACAGTAATAAGGCTTGTGATGTCAAATCGGGAACAGAGGAAATGGCGTTGGTTTTGAGGAAAATGCTTCCGTGTTGTGATGTATTCGGATGTTCTAGCGCTCCTCCATCATGGCACGGAATAACAAGACTACAAGAGTTCCAATTACTTCCTTTCCCGATTTGATGTCACAAGGCTTATTCAGACACAGACTCTTTCCTCGCAGTTATGTTTTAAGAAAGCCGTGTTAAGAGCATAATATCTCTCGTGTTAAGAGCATAATATCTCTTGGTTGTGTGTATACACATTCAACTCGTCTTACTAAGGCGAATTTCAAAAAGGAGAATAAAAATTCTTTCACATGCACATTAACTTTGGCTTTTACACAGAGCTAACAGGTGGGGATTTTGTGCGAGCATGCGCTAAAATTCGCGCGGTTAACAGAAAAGAGACTTAGGCCGAGTGAATATAGTAATTCGATTTTTGAGCGTTTTATTGGGGTTTTTGCATGGGCTCGTTTTTTCTACTAATCATTTTTTTTAATCTATTGCATTATTAGGAAGGCCAGAAAGGTATGAGAACGTCCCGAAACTAAAAAATGAATAAAAATACAACTTTTGCGTAACTTTACACATCGGAACTATCTCGGATTCCGACGGAAATGTCCAATAATTCCAACTATTCCGAATTTTGAGGTGAAAATTTCGGCAAAATTTCGTTAATTACAATGCAGTGATAGCTCATATTTTACCTGGGGATTGGGAGATGGAGATAAGACACCACAATATGGTCTCCAATTTCTTCTAATAATTCCAACAACCTTTCAATAAAGTAAAGAAAAATGGTTATATGCCAGCAAATCAAGATGCTCAAACACAACACATTCAAAAAGAAATCAGGCCGTGTTCCGAATCTCCTTTCTTCACAGGCTCACTTTTCGGCCAAGCAAGTAAGCAACGCGGCAAAGTTTCAACCAATTATACAAAAGCCCCTGGCGTTGCACTGCTGTCATTCATCAGCAAACGAATTGCATGATTAAAGTACAGAAATATTTACGTCCATTGTTCTAACACTTACTCTTCCTGATTTTTGTTTTTTCTTGTTTCTTTGATTATTCTGCAGAAGGAAAATACTATTTGTATAGCATTGAATATAAATGACAGAACATAATACAACTAATAACAGTTGCGGAAATACCAGCCCCTGTGATTATGGAGCAAAGCTTTGACTACTGAGCTACAGAATCCAGTCGCCACGAGCTCTTGTAAAAAATATAATTATGTAAATGCCATAGCTCTCGTTTTAGTAATTTCACTCAACTGATCTTAAAATTTGAATTCCGCTGAGTATTGTTTAACAAAAAAATTAAGTGGATTTTTCTTTGACGGTATTGTATGTACATTACGAATTTTCACCCTTTTGGTTTTTGTCAATTAAATTTTAAATTCTATAATGCATTGTCGGTTATTCAGGTTTTCATAAAATTAGCTTACTGGATTTTGTACAGCACTAGCTACTGCATGTGGTACCTAGAGCTGAGCCAACCTCGTATCCAGATTCATATATCTGTTGGGAGAGCAACGGTCTGAGAGATCATAAGACCTAGGCTCGATCAGATGTTGCAGCTACAAATTCACACCTAAGACAACTGAACTATCCTAACTGAGCATGCGTAGATGTACATGCTGACATGTACTGAATATTAATAACACTTTGAACTTACAAATTGAGCCGTACTGTATTTTGTTAGAAATATTATAAGTCAAGTAAAGCAGAATAAAAAGTGCTCAGCGACATGGCCATTTTTCGGTGCAAATTCAGGTCGTGTACGAAGTTGGTGCTGAATAAAGATCGTGGTCTTTTCTCACATTCGAGGGACGTTATGGCTAAATACTTCTCATTCTGTAACTCTATTGCTCTACAGCTCGATATGTATAGTCGACCATGCAAGTTTAAAATAATTCCAAACCTGTTTAGTAGTGCTTTCTTCCGCTTCCTCTTCCTTAATTTCTTCATCAATGACGATCGACGAAGGGCATGTCCAGTCTTGTTCAGGAAGAACTTCAACACAAACAATATCTTCATTCACTGCACGATTTAGGTTCACTAATCCTTGAATAAATATCTTTCAAAACAAACGAAGTTTCACATTAGCTAGTATAAAGCATACACGTTTACTGTCCAGCTATTACATTACATATAAATATAATTTGGCATTATACGAGGTGCATTTTTACGGTTGCTAAAAATTAGACTTGTGCAAACTACGTTTTTTATACAATTGCAGGGACGTCACAACAAAAACAATGAAAATTATTCAGTTTAGTAAAACCATAATTTTACATGATCCAGACTTATATGGGAAAACGATATAGATTTTTCAGGAGTCTGTATCAAACGCCCATGTTATATAAGTGCAATAGTGTATAAATGTATGGATAGCGTGAGGATATATATGCACGTTCACGCTAATTTTTTAGGTCACGCTAATTTTTTATCTGAGAGTAAGCGATCAATATGGGTCCAAAACTTCGTTTCTGGTTGTTGTCTGAAATTTAGAAATGATTAAAAACATTTCAAACAATCTTGGATTGTTACTCGGTCATTTTAGAGTAGTTTTATATGGTTAAGCCAGCTCCTGACGTCATCAAAACCATAGTTAATGAGGTCAAGAATTAGTCCAAGATGGCAGACAGCTCATTAATTTCGGTCTAAATATTTCGAGAACTAAGCAAATTATACAAATTTGTAACTAGCCCATATACTGTCCGTTTGACGGACTCTTCCCAATTGAAGTAGCTAAAAGGCTTTCCCAACTGGGTCTACTGGAAGACTTTCATTTTTTTCTGATGAGAAAGTGCATTGCGTTTGATTTTATATTATAATATCAAAGAACGTTTTATTTACTTTTTCCCATTAACTATTTTCTCAAAATGTATCGCGTTTCATTCATATTGGGTATGTATTCACTGAAATGAAATGTACAAAACAAAGTGTAATCGGTGTGCATCCGTGTTCATTCACCGGAAATTAAATATACAAAACGAAGTACCATCGGGTGCATTTTTCAGTGTTCATTCACCGGAAATGAAATGTACAAAACCAAGCTACCGTTGTTTGCATCTAAGGAGAAACACGTTGGAAAAAACTATTTATTCCTACACAAGGACTTTGATCGGTCAAAAAAACTTTCTCAATTTACGTTTAATGGACAAAACTATTTTTCTGGCTAACACCCTGCCGGTTATAGAGTTTAATATATAAGTTTAAGAGTTCTTTTCAATGAGACAAACAGAAACAGTTGTACAGTACTGACCTGTTCATTTTGGTCGTAAACGGAAATACTTGCTTCCAAGTAGTTATCTCTAAACAATACGAGAAAGAAACTAATTTAGTAAACTTAGTTTAGTAAATATTACAATGTTTTGCTATAAAAAGCTCTACAGTATTCCCCTCGCCGCCTGCAAGGCCGAAGGCCACGTGCGAGGGTGGTAATCTCCGATGGGGCATTAGTACCATGTACGCGATTACGTCATTGTATCAGCGACTTCCCAAGATAATGTTCTGCAGAGAATCATAGTCAGAATTTTGTTTTTTTTTAATGATTGGATTGAGAAGAAATATATGCACGGAATGAGAGTGAAGCGATAAGTATCAGAACAAAATTTTAACGCTGTTAGTTACAGTATATAGATTTTGAATCGTTTCATTTGGTTAGCCTGTTAAATTTAACAATAATATTTTGGAAAACAAACTGCAAGTCCGGCAGTATTTTGATATAAAGTAAATTTCCGGTAGGATTTGTATTTCGAATTAAAGAACAATTTTTAATGTTATAAAATAAAGAAAGCTCAACCCCAAACCAATGTTAACCTAGTAATAATTAAGTGTGAAAAATTTTAAAGATATAGTCTCGGCTGACATTTATTTGAACCTGTGACATGGAAATGTGAGAAACGCCGCGACCATGCCGCAGAGCCACTGACTAACTCCATAATACGGCGGCAAAAATAAAATATAAGCGTCAGGTTAGCCAACTGTTTCAAGCGCTAGACACCTAGCTTTCTCGCTTGATACGATAAAGCAGAAAGGATGAATACTTTCGGGACGAGGGGTTTGCATTTTAAAATGTTATATGTCCATTTTGTATGCGTAAATTTACCGTGAAAGATAAATTTTGTTTGCGTTAATTTAACTCACTTGAAGTGTAATTCACTTTACCGCTGTAATTTTTTTCCATGCGTTAACTGAATGCAAATATTACTAAAACTAACCAGCCAAATAAGAATACGTTTTGTTGAAGGGCCCTAGTTCGAGTTTTTGCCTGTTTTATATTGGGATTTCGGAAGTCCCGTTTGACAACAGAATGGCTTTTAGTATTTCTAGTAATATATGACTTACGAGAATACGAAGCACTATGTATTATCAAATGTATCATCATACTCAGTTTTTTTCTTACCTGCTTGCGAAAAATTTTCCCTGTGTAGAAAACAAACAGAACATTAGTACGTGTGTACGAGTCTCGGCGTTTGCTTTCTAGAATATCATGCAGTTCTCTGCCTCTACTGTATTGTACTGTACTGTACTGTACTGTACTGTACTGTACTGACTCAATGTACTGTACTGCGCAATACGGTAATTTCGCCTTATTTACTAGTAAAAAGAAACCTGCTACTTCCAGTTTGATCTTATACCAAACACTGCAGGAGTTTACCAGCCGGTACTCTAGAGTTGTTATTTTGCAAGTCACAAGTCATACCAAGAGTCAAGTCGCAACTCCTAGACATACCCAGTATAAAACAAGACAGTTTTGGGTTTTCTGTCGAGTTGAAGCATTGAACAATAAGTAAACTGGAACGATAAGTTCGCCGCCATCTTTGAAGCCGGTTACGAGTGTTTTCTGCAGGTAGCCCCAGTCCTTTTTTACAAAATGGATGCGAAAAATACAGCTTAAAAATCGTTAAAATTTTCTCACTTTTACTTCTTTCAAGGCATTTATATTTGTCCTAGAGCACACTTAGACAACACAATTTTTATCTAAGGCACATAAAATAAGCAAATATTGTTTAACTGCTAAAAATGAAACAAACAAAACGAAACTCGGCAAAACACCGCGCGAAAATTTATGTTTTTTCTGAGTTTTTAGACTTTCCAGAAAGAGTTCCGAGACAATTTTATACAATTTATGTAGAAAAATCTTAGATACAGTTGTTAATGGAGTCCAAACATCCAGAAACGTACTTTAATAAGTTAAAATTAAGGATTAAATTAGTAAAAATATTTCGTGGAAAATTGTGTGTTTATTTTCGTATACATACCAGCGAAAACCAGCGAACAGGCTATACTTGAGCGCCCGAAATTTGGCTTCACCCAAACCATGCCCAAACATAGGCCTTTATCATAGGAGTTATCGTTCCAGTTTACTTATAGTTCAATGAGTTGAACCAACCTGCAAATATTTTCCCGACTTGACGCCAGTTTGAAGTTTGGTCAGCGGTAAATGTTCGGGATAAATTTGTTTCGATTTTCCATCAGTGGACTGAAAAGAATACAAGGTGGTTCTTTGAATAATTATAAATTACAGATTTTCAGTTGTATATCAGGTGGATTTAATACCGTAACTTACTTGACCAGCAGAATTATTATCGTCCGATGCCAACTTGTCCAACAGCTCTCCGTTATCTTTGAGTGATTTCACATAATCTTGAACTAAAAACGTTATGGTATGCAATGTAATTGTGTCTACCACCTCCTAACATTTCTTGTTCTCATGACAACATAGACTTTGACATTTAGTCGAATTATATTACAATCCATCCATGTTATAAGTGAACTACAGTACAGCCTAGTTCACTGGTTCACGTAGCCGACGACTGTGCCTGCAGTGGGTTTAAGAAATAGGCAATTGCTAGATAGTATACTTCAAAATAAGATTTCCGTTTTTATATCAATTTTTAAAATAAGTTAGGGTTAGGTTAGGGTTTAGGTTAGGGTTAGGTTGGGGTTAGGGTGAGTATTAGGGTTTAGTTTTGCGTTAGGATAGTTTTTTCTACGTTATAAAAACGGAAACCTTATTTTGAAGTATACTATCTAGCGATCACCCTAAGAAATATGAGAACACTCATCGTCGGTTCGTCGTCGGATTCACGGCGGTAAGCCAGGAAAGTTGACTCGAGTTCAACTTTCCCGGCATGTCGGCAGCAAGACAGGGGTGTATTGCGTCATGTATTCTATTCAATTCTCGATATGTGAACGTTTACCGACGCACCGTGAGCGGCTGCCATAAGCTCAATATACTGTATCCCACAGTATATTGGGAAGGGGTGGAAAAAAAGGGGGAGGAATGTCAAAATGCGGACAATCAGACTTTGGGCGAGAAACCATAATTGCAGCACAGTTACTGCAGTGCATTAATTGTCGACAACGGTTGGAAAGTACAATCAATTATTATATGGCTTTTCAAAATTCTCTATTCTGATTGGTTGACAAGCGGTCCGTAAAAACCCATATCCAGACCGTGGTCCGTATTTTCTGTATCTGGACCGGAGTCCCGGATGTCGTTTATCTGGCCGGAAATTTTTGCTTTGCAAACAGAAAATTTTTTTGCTTTTTAAATTTCCAATTACAGATAAAAATTTCAAATAACCAAATTTTTTTTGATTGAGCATGCATGCCTACCGTATATTGTTACCCAGTGAAACTGACGATAGCAGATTTAATTCCCGCAAAAAGCATATGCTCACAGACTCAGTTCAGCCATATAATAAACCGATTATTGACCTCGCTTGTTCGGTCTGTACTGCGAAATATCAGACTTCTGTTTTTTGCATGGACCTCGCTCCGTCGCTCGGTCCATACTAAAAAACCTCGGTCTGATATTTCACAGTACAGACCTCACGCTCGGTCAATAAGCCGTTATTATTACCAAATATTAATTACTGTAATTTACCAGAACAAGACTGTAAATTTTCATTCAAGGCTTTCTCTCTATTCGCGGCATCATTTGTCAATAAAACAATCCTTGCCATCTCATTTTGATCATCTCCAGTAAAACGTTCCTCAATGTGTTTGTCGTACCACCTAAACGGTAAAAGAAACCCGGCCAGCCTCAAAATCCAGTTTTGATCCAATTGCTTTAGATTTAGTCCAGAAATATCATGTCCATAGCCTGATCTACCGAATGGTGCAAGGGGGGGGGGGGGG